>CM034466.1:13627704-13670032 GCA_019925255.1 Litchi chinensis
GATCTTTCTAGTAATTTCCACTAGTACAAATTTGTTTTGTGCAACTGTAGGGATTGCATTTTGTCCAATCCTAATAGGTGCAAAACAAAGGATTGGCAACAAGATTGGACTATAATCTTGTCCAAGCTGGGTTATCAAACAACCAAGCTACTCACAAACAACAATTTGCGAACAATTGATGCAAATTTTGATCTTTGTATGCAAACGAAAAAAAAAAAAATAGTTTGCAAACACAATGAACTAAAAACATTCATTATAATTTTATGATGTATGCTAGTTTCAAAACTCACATTCCTTTTAGCTCTTAGGAAAAAAATATATATACCATATAAAAAGTCAATACACAAATATTTGTTTTTGAAATAAATGCACAAATATTGATTGAAAAAAAAATCAAATACCACATATGCCATCCATCCTAGATACATTTTAAGAATAAACTGACTATTATAGACTCCAAAGAATGAGACATTGCGTCGTATATCAGATACATTTTAGAACATTTTTTAAACCCGAAACAATGGTATCAACATAATCGAATTCTTAAATGTAGTGATTCAAGTAGTCAACACAATAATTGACTTGCAAAACTCTTAGCTGCATTGTAGCTAAGCATTACCTTGACATGCTAATAATTTAAACAAGGTGAGAATATTAGTTGTACCTAACCATTCATTTATAGTAAGTTAGTAATAAATCTTTCGTTTGTCTTGGATATCAATTATTTCTTCATGACATGACACTAATCGGCAATAAATTAGTTGGCCTAGGGTTATGGATAACAACGTAATAGTATTTTAAATAAAAAAGAAAATGAAAATAGAATTGTAAAAGTTTGACAACAATTTTTTTTTTTTTTACATAATAATTTTGAAAAAAATAAAATTAGAGTTTTAGTGGTATTGGATTTGTGCATTTGTTTCAATCAATTCACATTATAAAATATAACCAATTAGTTACAATACAAATCCTCATTATATAATGTGATAGCAATGTTTGTTTTAAGTAAGGTAGGAGCCTATAATTATCATAAACACCTACTTATCCCAAAAGCAATTAAGAAGAGAACAGATAAAATAAGTAAATCTATTAATAAGAATAGTTTGTAGTTGTCTCACGTTTCAACAACTCTCTCTCACTTTCTTTTTCTTTGCATCTCTGTATCTTGTTCTTTCTATGCAACCCTCCCCTCTCCCCTTTCTTCTTCTTTTTCTTCTTCTTTTTTTTTTTTTTTTTGAATTAAGAAACCTTCAATCAACAGAGAAAAACAAATTACTGCTTGTAATCCCCCTACCTTCCCCAACACAATCCCAAGCCTACTGAGCTGCTTAACAGTATAACAGACAATGACAGTCTGATTCCAACTCTTCAGCACAGCCAAGACAGTCTCCATCACTATTAACATTCCTCTTCGAAAGGTTAGCTTTCTTCTTCTCTCTCAATCAAAGAATGATGACCACAATCAGGTAAACTCAACTTCCATTTTTTCATAAGAATTTTGGGTTTTTTTTTTTTTTTTTTTCTTTTTGGGTTGGTTTACTAACTTCTTTGGTTTCATGTCTTACTTTTTAATAATTTCTAACTAAGTGGTATTATATTTCGGTTTTTCACTTCTAACGAAAACAATTGTGAAAAATCGATCTAAAACATCGATCTCAAAGACCGAAACGATGCCGACGACATTGCTATCGTCGAAATTGGCCATTTTCAACCCAAATCCTGCCAAACATAATCAAATTCAACATATTCTAAACTTAATAATTATAACCCAATATCTATAACACAACAAACATTTCAAAATCACAAATCAAAATAAAAAACTACAGCATTTCAAATGGAAATCGCACCTTCACAAGATGTGGAAGTTCATCGGCAGTATGAGATCCCTTGGGAAGGTCGGAAACATCGAGAGAATGGCCAAAAAAAGTGGATGTGTCTCATCAGCTCGTGATCAGGTTCGGGTCTTAGAAAAAACGATGAGAACAACCTTTTGCTCAGTGATGGAAGTGTTTTCCATCTATTTTTCAAGAAAAAAAATATATATTTGTATATATACAGGGCCTTAATTTTATATTTCGGTCTTTTAATCAAATTTTAACAGTTGACGGTTTTTGGGTAAAAATGTGTAGGGGTCTTAAGGGGTAATTTGTGTATATAATGAAATTAATTTGTTTGAGGGGTTAAAAATAATTTTTTGAAATAGTGGTTAAAAACAAAATTGACCCTTTTTAGATGGGTCTTTTTGGTAATTTCCACTAGGACAAATTTGTTTTGTGCAACTGTAGGTATAGCATTTTGTCCATTCCTAATAGGTGCAAAATAAAGGATTGGCAACAAGATTGGACAATAATCTTGTCCAATCCGGGATATCAAACAGCCCAACTACTGACAAACAACAGTTTTGCGAACAATTGATGTAAATTTTGATCTTTGTATGCAAACGAAAAAAAAAAATAGTTTGCAAACACAATGTACTAAAAACATTCATTATAATTTTATGATGTATGCTAGTTTCAAAACTCACATTCCTTTTAGCTCTTAGAAAAAAAATATATACCATATAAAAAGTCAATACACAATTTTTTTTTTTTTTGAAATCAATGCACAAATATTGATTGAAAAAAATCAAATACCACATATGCCATCCATCCTAGATACATTTTAAGAATATACTGTCTATTATAGACTCCAAAGAATGAGACATTGCGTCGTATATCAGATGCATTTTAGAACATTTTTTAAACCCGAAACAATGGCATCAACATAATCGAATTCTTAAATGTAGTGATTCAAGTAGTCAACACAATAATTGAGTTGGAAAACTCTTAGCTGCATTGTAGCTAAGCATTATCTTGACATGCTAATAATTTAAACAAGGCGAGAATATTAGTTGTACCTAACCATTCATTTATAGTAAGTTAGTAATAAATCTTTCGTTTGTCTTGGATATCAATTATTTCTTCACGAGATGACACTAATCAGCAATAAATTAGTTGGCCTAGAGTTATAGATAACAACGTAATAGTGTTTTAAATTAAAAAAAAAAAAATAAAATAGAATTGTAAAAGTTTGACAACAATTTTTTTTTTTTTACATAATAATTTTGAAAAAAATAAAATTAGAGTTTTAGTGGTATTGGATTTGTGCATTTGTTTCAATCAATTCACATTATAGAACATAACCAATTAATTACAATACAAATCATCACTATATAATGTGATAGCAATGTTTATTTTAAGTAAGGTAGGAGCCTCTAATTATCATAAACACCTACTTATCCCAAAAGCAATTAAGAATAGAACAGATAAAATAAGTAAATCTATTAATAAGAATAGTTTGTAGTTGTCTCACGTTTCAACAACTCTCTTTCACTTTCTCTTTCTTTGCATCTCTGTATCTTGTTCTTTCTATGCAACCCTCTCCTCTCTCCCTTTCTTCTTTTTTTTTTTTTTTTTTTTTTTTTTGGAACTATAAAACCTTCAGTCAACAGAGAAACAATTCCCCGATCTAAACAAATTACTGCTTGTAATCTCCCTGCCTTCCCCATCACAATCCCAAACCTACTGAGCTGCTTGACAGTACAACAGACAATGACAGCCTGATTCCAACTCTTTAGCACAGCTAAGACAATCTCCATCACTGCTAACATTCCTCTTCGAAAGGTTGGCTTTCTTCTTCTCTCTCAATCAAAGAATGATAACCACGATCAGGTAGACTCAACTTCCATTTTTTCATAAGAATTTTGGTTTTTTTTTTTTTTTTTTTTTGGGTTGGATTACTAACTTCTTTGGTTTCATGTCTTACTTTTTAATAATTTCTAACTAAGTGGTATTATATTTCAATTTTTCACTTTGGTTATTCCCTTCTAAGGAAAACAATCGTGAAAAACTGATCTAAAAAATTGATCTCAAAGATTGAAACGATGCCGACGACATTGCTATCGTCGGAATTGGCCATTTTCAACCCAAATCCTACCAAACATAATTAAATTCAACTTATTCTAAACTTAATAATCATAACCCAATATCCATAACACAACAAACATTTCAAAATCACAAATCAAAATAAAAAACTATAGCATTTCAAATGGAAATCGCACATTCGCAAGATGTGGAAGTTCGTCGGTAGTAGGAGATCCTTTAGGAATGTCGGAAACATCGGGACAATGGCCAGAGAAAGTGGATGTGCCTCATCAGGTCGTGATCAGGTTCGGGTCTTAGAAAAAACGATGAGAACAACCTTTTGCTAAGTGATGGAAGTGTTTTCCATCTATTTTTCAAGAAAAAAAAATATATGTATATATATACAGGGCCTTAATTTTATACTTCGGTCTTTTAATCAAATTTTAATAGTTGAGGGTTTATGGGTAAAAATGTGCGGGGGTCTTAAGGGGTAATTTTGGTATATAATGAAATTAATTTGTTTGAGGGGTTAAAAATAGTTTTTTTGAAATAGTAGGTAAGAACAAAATTGATCCTTTTTAGATGGGTCTTTCTTGTAATTTCCACTAGGACAAGGGTCTTAAGGGGTAATTTTGGTATATAATGAAATTAATTTGTTTGAGGGGTTAAAAATAATTTTTTTGAAATAGTGGGTAAAAACAAAATTGACCCTTTTTAGATGGGTCTTTCTGGTAATTTCCACATGGACAAATTTGTTTTGTGTAACTATAGGGATTGCATTTTGTCCATTCCTAATAAGTGCAAAACAAAGGATTGGCAACAGGATTGGACTATAATCTTGTCCAATCTGGGATATCCAACAACCTAGCTACTCACAAACAACAATTTGCGAACAATTGATGCAAATTATGATCTTTGTATGCAAACGAAAAAAAAAAAAATAGTTTGCAAACACAATGTACTAAAAACATTCATTATAATTTTATGATGTATGCTAGTTTCAAAACTCACATTCCTTTTAACTCTTATAAAAAAAATATATATACCATATAAAAAGTCAATACATTAATATTTTTTTGTGAAATCAATTCACAAATATTGATTGACAAAAAATCAAATACCACATATGTCATCCATCCTAGATACATTTTAAGAATATACTGTCTATTATAGACTCCAAAGAATGAGACATTGCGTCATATATCAGATGCATTTTAGAACATTTTTTAAACCCAAAACAATGGTATCAACATAATCAAATTCTTAAACGGAGTGATTCAAGTAGTCAACACAATAATTGAGTTGGAAAACTTTTAGCTGCATTGTAGCTAAGCATTACCTTGACATGCTAATAATTTAAACAAGGCGAGAATATTAGTTGTTCCTAACCATTCATTTATAGTAAGTTAGTAATGAATCATTCGTTTGTTTTGGATATCAATTATTTCTTCACGACATGACACTAATCGGCAATAAATTGGTTGGCCTAGAGTTATGGATAGCAGCGTAATAGTGGTTTAAATAAAAAAAAATGAAAATAGAATTGTAAAAGTTTGACAGCTATTTTTTTTTTCCATAATAATTTTGAAAAAAATAAAATTAGAGTTTTAGTGGTATTGGATTTGTGCATTTGTTTCAATCAATTCACATTATAAAACATAACCAATTAGTTACAATACAAATCCTCACTATATAATGTGATAGCGATGTTTGTTTTAAGTAAGGTAGGAGCCTCTAATTATCATAAACACTTACTTATCCCAAAAGCAATTAAGAAGAGAACAGATAAAATAAGTAAATCTATTAATAAGAATAGTTTGTAGTTGGCTCACGTTTCAACAACTCTCTCTCACTTTCTCTTTCTTTGCATCTTTGTATCTTTTTCTTTCTATGCAACCCTCTCGTCTCTCCCTTTCTTCTTCTCTTTCTTCTTCTTTTTTTTTTTTTTGAATTAAGAAACCTTCATTCAACAGAGAAACAATTCCCCGATCTAAACAAATTACTGCTTGTAATCCCCCTGCCTTCCCCAACACAATCCCAAACCTGCTGAGCTGCTTAACAGTACAACAGACAATGACAGCCTGATTCCAACTCTTCAGCACAGTCAGGACAGTCTCCATCACTGCTAACATTCCTCTTCAGAAGGTTGGCTTTCTTCTTCTCTCTCAATCAAAGAATGATGACCACGATCAGGTAAACTCAACTTCCATTTTTTCATAAGAATTTTGGTTTTTTTTTTTTTTTTTTTTTTTGGGTTGGTTTACTAGCTTTTTTGGTTTCATGTCTTACTTTTTAATAATTTCTAACTAAGTGGTATTATATTTCAATGAATGTATAGTTTATTATCTATTGATATCCTATTATTGGTTATTATTACTATCCGCTGATCAAAGAAAATAATTGTTCACTTCTAGTAAGGAGTGGGGTGCTCTTTCTATATATATATATATATATTACAATTTTTCACTTGCAAAATACAAATGAGTACATCACTTTATATTTGTGTATATAATTACTTTAGGGTAATGTTCTTTTGTTAATAGAAACGTATATACATACCGTATATTAAAAATAGAAGCAAATATAAAATGAAAAATTAACTCGGTTGTCTCTTGATCCTGTGTTGTTCAATTTGGTTGGAGTTTGATCACCAAATACAAATCCAAACCCTCAATTCAGTGTGTAGACGTCTTGCCCCTTATCTTGTTTGTTTTCTCACTTTTCTTAATTCTATGTTTTTTTATCTTAGTGTCAAACGTATCTGTGTTGGTTTGATATTCATAGTTATACTCAAACACAACCATCCACTCTCCCATTTAAATATGAGTGAACTGCGAAGAGTAGCTACAATATAACTGTAATGTAACTACTCAAGCAGTCAATTAATGTAATCCAAATATTACTTGGATTTTAGGCCTGGGTTTGGATAATTTTGAGTGGATCTGACCCATGGCCCGAATAATCCAACATCTTTCTTTAAAGAAAAAAAAAAAGAAAAAAAGAAAAAATATCAACTATTAAGTTGATCTCAAGTAAATATGATAATTGTTTCTGTTTATATTCGAAGAGAGTATAACATGACGAATGTGCAGTTCTTCCACTCAGTATTATGGGTTTTTGTTGAATGATTTGTGGTGTGTTTGGATTGTTTATGTAGGGGCTTTAGAGGTTTTGATAGTTTGTTTTTTGTGTTAGTTTTGATTGTTTGTGTGGGGTTTTTTAGGTTTTGATAGTTTGTTTTTTGTGTTAGTTTTGATTGTTTGTGTAGGGTTTTTTAAGTTCTGCTCTTCTCTCTCTCTCTGTGTCTCTCTCTATTTGTGTCCCACTATGGAGGAGCTTGGTTCTTTTTGGACTTCTTATGAAGTTTTGATAATTAATGTGGTTGTCCTGTTAACATCATTGTTAATGCTGTTTTATTTTGTAAACAGCATTGTTAATGCTGTTAACAACATTATTGTGCTGTTTTGTTGTGGAATTGTTTTTGTGTTGTGTACTATTAGCAACATTGTTAATGCTGATTTGTACTGTTTTGTGCTGTAAACAACATTGTTAATGCTGTTTTATGCTGTTAACAACATTATTGTGCTGTTTTGTTATGGAATTGTTATGTTGTTTTGTGCTGTGTGCTGTTAACAACATTGTTAATGCTGATTTGTGCTGTTTTGTTATGGAATTGTTATGTTGTTTTGTGTTTTGTGCTGTTAACAACATTATTAATACTGATTTGTGCTATTTTGTGCTGTTAACAACATTGTTAATGCTGTTTTGTGTTGTTTTATGCATTGTTAATGCTGTTTTGTACCATAAACAACATTGTTAATGCTGATTTGTGCTGTTTTGTGCTGTTAATTGTTAATGCTGTTTTGTTGTTAATGCTGTTTTGTGCTGTTTTGTTGTGCATTGTTAATGCTGTTTTGTACTGTAAAAGCATTGTTAATGTGTTTTGTGCATTGTTAATGTTGTTTTGTACTGTTAACAGCATTGTTAATGTTGTTGTACTGTTAACAACATTATTGTACTGTTTTGTAACAGCATTGTTATGTTGTTTTGTGTGTTAACAACATTGTTAATGCTGATTTGTGCTGTTTGGTGTTGTAACAGTATTGTTAATACTGTTTTGTGCTGTTAACAGCATTTTTATGTTGTTTTGAAACATCAATGTGCTGTTGTTCTGTATTTTTACGTGATGTTTTAATTTTTACGTGATGTTTTAATTTGTTTGTAACTATGTTGAAGGATAAGAACATTAATTAAAATCAGTTTATAGATTGTAAAAACATCGATTATCGAGTGCTGAAATCTGTTTTTTTTTTTTTTTAATTATAGTGCACTTGCATTGGCTGCACGCAAAATTCTGTTTTTTTTTTTTTAACAAGCTTGGAGCACATGACTGTTGCGTTTATGTGCACTAGTGTGCTATTTTGTAACAACATTATTGCGCTGTTAACAACATTGCGATTGATGGTTTTGGTGTGCTATTTTGTAACAGCATTGTTATGTTGCTTTGTAACAACCTTATTGTGTTGTTTTGTGCTATAAACAGCATTGTTAATGTTGTTTTGTGCTGTTAACAGCATTATTGTGTTGTTTTGTAACAACATTGTTTTGTATTTTTAGGTGATGTTTTAATTTCCCTAACCATCATGTATTTTTACGTTTTATTTTTTTCTATGGTAGGTGTAAATGGCTAAAACAAAGTTTAACAAATTACTAAAAATAAAGAACACAGCTCGAGAATCAAGACGAGTTAGCAGCTACAGTAATTAGGAAAGCATACAATTGATAAAATCTTCTCTTACTACCGATCAGCTCGAACTTTTTAAGGATACTTGTTTTGGTCATTTTCTTGATGTTAATGAAATGGTATTTTCTGGGCATTTTTGTCCTCATATTCTTTTGAGGGAGTGTCATATCTAACATGATAACCAGTTAACAGATACTATGTGATTTCATGTTGGAAATGACTTGATAAAGTATAGCTCAGTGGAGTTTTGTTTAGTGACCGGACTTCAGTTTGGAGATGATTCTAAGTTTGAAACGGAAGAATCTCATCTAAATAATCAGAGGCTACGACAGAAGTACTTTGGTATGAATAAAGTATCAGTAGCAATGGTGATCGATTGGTTTAAAACGAGGCTGTGGGCTAATCAAAATATTAGTGACACGGATATGGTGAAGTTAGCTTTGGTGCTTTTTTTGGAAATGATTTTATTTGGAATGGATAAGCGTAATGTCATTCAGTATTGGGCTTTGCAATTGGTGGATGACTTAGATGCTTTTAATAAGTTTCCTTAGGGGTCATACATATATCATAGGTCGTATAAGTATCTATCTAATTATTTGAATGATGTGTTTGATTCTTCCATGAAAGGAAAAGGCAAAGGGAGTAAAGTCAATTTATATGGCTTTGTGATAACTTTTCAGGTTAATATAACATGTTACATTTTTTTAAGTATACTAAATTCTTAAACCTTATTTCTTGTCTATCTATTAATATTTCTTATTTGTTTCCTTTTTGAGGTGTGGGCAATTGAAGCAATACCAATGTGGTCGACGCTTAGACATGCAACAAGGGTCAATAGTTCTACCCCTCGAATCCTTAATTGGATATGCACAGGGATTCTTGGATATGATTCTTTACAGAAAAATTTATTTGATAAAATGGATGTAAGTAATAACTAATTTATGCCATTTAATTTTGACAATTATCAAATTCCTAAGACTTACGCATGTAAATGGTTCATTTTTATTTGATATAGCTCACTACCTACAAAGTGCTAAATCCCTCTGCTGATGAAGCAAAGAAGCCATATTGGGAGAGTTTGAATTTTTGGAATGTTTTAAATGATGTCAAGTTTGGGAGTCCTAGTGGATATTTTGATGATGATGTTCAGGATGAATACATAAATGATGACAACATGTGTGTTGGTAATAATGATGATGATGATGGCAAGAGAGATAATGTCTCCAGAGATGATAATACTCATTTCGAGGGGGGTTATGAGATGCCAAACGAAGGTGGTTCTTGTATGAAGACAAAAAAGTATATAGACGAGAGAATCAAAAGTATTCAAGTCAGAGGTTGGATAATATTGAAGCTTAACTGAAAGCTCTCAGTGCACGACAAAATGAACATTTCAAGAAAATAGAGGATAATCTTGAAGTTCAACTTAAAGCTTTCAGTGCACGACAAGATGAACATTTTAAGAAAGTAGAGGATGAAATACGTAAGGGGTTTAAACAACTAATGGAGCTTATTTGCAAGTCTATGATGTCTGATACTTCCAATATTCCTGATAAGGTAAAATATATACTGGTTTATACTTTAGTTAATTTTAATATTTATTATTTTACACTTTGATATTAACTACTTTTATTTGAATGCAGACATATGATCAAACTCCCTTACATGCAAATGATAAATCTAATAGTGTGACTGTTGATGATGTGATGGTATTAAATTCAAGTGACAACAATATCCATGATTTGGTTACATCAATAGTACGTGATGTATCCTCTCCCTCTATGCCTGTTGGTTCACTAGATGTCGTCCAACTATCAAGACCACCCAAGCTTACTATCAAGTTCAATCGAGACCGCAAACGGTCGGCGTTGGTGATGAGCCCGTATGTTGATCTCACGATAAAAAGCCCGAAAAAACCCAAAATGTCAGAATTTGGACTTCAAAGCCAAATAGATCAAGATTCTTTACGTTTAATTAACGAATGGGTATGTGACACTCGTAACAGGAGGTATGAATATGCACACTCACTTTACTTGTCATCAACAGTATTCGTATATATATAATGGTGTTTAAATTTATGGTAATACAGGTTGGACACGTGATTACTTACAGCTGATGTTGCATGGTTTAAGAAAATATTGTCTCCAACTGAGTGGTTGGAGGGTAATGTAAGTGATTAAATATACTTGTTTACAACTTATACTTCTCATTTGAAAATTACTAATGTATTGCCTATTATACCCAACATGCAGCATATGGAGACATATTGTCGTCTCATGCGTCATCATGCGTTTCATTACCCTAACAGATATAGTCGTGATAAAACTTTATTGGACTATAGTTTCATAGTAATAACTACTATTAAAATTCCAATTTGTTTCGTTAACTTATTATGTGATCAATATACTTTACAATTATGCAGATAAAAATTCAAGGGAGATGGTCGACGTTGAGTAAGAGTAAGAAACAGTTTAAGCATGATATGTATGATTGAGATAGTGATATGTTAGATTATGTAAATGGAAAGACTTCGACTCATGCATGGCAAGGTTGGAGTAAAGTCAACAGTGTGAGTAACTAATTCAAAGTTTCTTATTTGACTACATATTTTATGTTGCTTTTTGCATGTTTTGTTAATAGGTTGTATTCATGTTGGTTTCCAGCTACTGTTTTCTGCAAACATTAACAATGTACATTGGGTTGTCATTGAAGTTGACTTGGCAAAGCGTGTAATTAAAATATACAATTCAAAGTCGAATGTCATAGCCGTCGACCATTTGGTTACTTAGGGAACATGTCTTCGAAAGATGTTGCCTTCGTTGTTGGTTCGGACATTACCAAACGCTTACTCTTATACTACTCCATTTCAAATGCAACGACTGGAGAAAAATGTTCCAGAACAAGATGGAGGGTATAAACAAATCTATTTCTCACCTTTTTTACAATAATAACTATTGATGACTAATTGAATATCAATTGTGACCTTTTATTTTTATCATGTCTCATTGTATAGGTCCGACTGTGGGATTTTCACATTGAAATACTTGGAATGTCTATGGGCTGGACAACCATTTGAATTTGAAGCAAAAGACAGCTCACGACTCAGAGAACAAATCGCCATGGAAATTTTTCAAAATTGTAAATTTGTACCTATAAAATCTGCATGTAAAAAAGATACTATTGATGTTAATAAACAAAAAAATAATGATGTATCAAACATACAGTAAACTGATAGTAACTTGTGTGGTTACAATACCAATGTGGTGCAGTTTTGTTTGGAAGCAAATTTTATTTTGATATATGGAAACGTGACTATTTAGAATGTTTTAAGCAGGTGTGCTGTGTTGATTGAAAATGTTGTACGTATAAGCAAAATCATGTCAAATTTTTTTTAAGCTCGTAGGTCCAAGTGCTTGAAATGTAATAATATATAGAGTGAAATGTTTACAAACTACAGATTCCTAGGTAGAAACATTCAATATTACAAAAGGCAATGTAGGTTTTCTTCATTCAAATGCATGTCAACATTTAACTACAGTTAGACAGAAATGCAAAAAATGGTTACAAATATATAAACAACATCAATTGACATAAAATAAAACAATCCAAGCTGAATCATTCTGCAATATTATTATTGCCACTTGATTGTCTCATACTCTCGATATGACTTGGTACTCTTGCAGACTTCGGATAGGTGCAAGTGTGACTATTATGACCCTGACGTTTGCAATTAGTGCAACTCCTTCTATGAACTTCTTTCCCAACTAATAGAATGCGATTCTTTTTGGGTCTTCCTAGACGACGTCGACCAACTTGAGGGAGAACAACTTTAGCTGCAACCTCTTCTGGAACCAACCAATCAGATGGTTGTCCGGGTGGGTTTATTTCCCCACTATATGCTGCAACAAGAGACCTAGAAGAGTAGTAACGCGAATAGTAGTCTGAATATGAAAATCCTCTAAGCCTGATGCAAGCTAAAACATGCGCACATGGATATTGGAGCTGGTTGAACTCTTGACAACTGCAAGTCTTTGTTATTAAATTAACATGTCCATCTAGATCTCCATCTCTAACCAAAAATGTGTAAAAATTAATTGGCTGAACTGTGTAAGTCCGAACCAATACATCATTGAGAGCAATTGCTACATCTACCGCGGTTGTCAATTGAGTTGTCACTTTAAGTGCTTCTGCGCGACGATCGTGAAACCAACGCTGGAGAACCCCTCTAATGTATTCAACAACTCCAGTGATTGGTAACTCTCGACAATCACTTATTGCATTATTCATCGACTTTGCAATATTTGTTGATATTATCTTGCACCTTTTTCCTGGACAATGAGCACGTGACCAACGATCAATACCTACAGCAGTGATGAATGTAGCAGCTTCAGGATTCAAGTTTGCTAATTGTTCCATCACACGGGTAAATTTATTCACCCGATACACCTTAACTGCCTTCCAATAAACATATTTTAATGTCTTACTTTTTTCACATTTTGCAACCATATTCCGTTCTAAGTGCACTGTATAGGCTGCATGGAAGGAATTTGGGAACACTTTTTCCACACCATTGTTGATGCTAGATTTTCTGTCAGAAACTATAATCAAATCCTCAACTTCTCTAATAGCATGGCGTAACCTTATAAGAAACCACTCTTATGCGTCATTAGTTTCAGAATCACCCACACCAAAGACTAGAGGGAAAATTTGATCATTACCATCCATATACATAGCCACAAATAAAAGTTCATTGTGAGGACCCTTAAAAATGTGTCATCAATAGCAATGACTGGTCTAATGGAAGATAAAAACTCATCTATGCAAGCTTTCAAGCAAAAGAACATGTACATGAACCTGTCATTACAATCAGTCTGAAGATCTGTAATACTTCCAGAATTGGCTTGCTTTAGCATGTATAAATATGAAGGCAAAATCATGTATGATTCAATAGGAGTTCCTTGAGCTTCATCCAATGCAATATGTTTGGCTCGATATTCTTTGTGATAGTTACATGAGTGCCAAACTCATTTTGTATGTCTCTTATAATTTCCTTAGGCCTGTATACACTGTGGTCTTTAAATTTTTCCTTGATGTGTTCCCCTATCACACGAGCACTTGTTTGCCTTTGTTGTGGAAATCGCTGTTCCATGGAGCATGTGTGTTCATTATCAAATCTTCTAATCTGAAAATAATCTGAATTTCCATCTCTAATTGCACGTAAGCGCCAACTGCAATCTGTAACGATGTACCGAACCTGATATCTTGATGTGTCCGATTTCATGACTCTTGTTTGGAACCGGTATGCCAAGGTATATCTACCTAGCTCTAATTGCAATTGTTCTTTGTTGTCAAATAATTAACTGACTTGAATACGCATAGGATTGCGTCTAGGAACAACTTCATTAGAATTAACTTGGTATAATGCACACGGTGGTGGAACAAGCCTTTGAACATGCTCAAATTGCTGGTCATATCTATTTGAAACTCCACCCGATGTTGTTTCACCATAACTACTGGGATAGGTATGTTGTTCTTGTTTACCATAATCTGTTGTATGGTGATCAATCGAAACCTCAGGTACATGCTCCATTCTCGAGCTACCCTCAAATCCATAATGAAGAGGAGAACAAGTATTATCATTGCCACATGACATAAATCCTTCCCGAATATCATCCAAATGGATACTGAGTTTGGTTGACATGTTGGACTAGTATTGGACGTTTTAATGTCATTCACATTCGTTGTTTCCAAATTGGGATCAAAGTCATTCACATCTTGCTCAACCTCTTTTACAGTTATATACATTAAAGGGTCAACATTCTCACGGCTAAGCAATAATTCAACTTCATCATCATCAATGATCTCAATAGGTATATTTGGACAAATGGTTTGAACAACAGTAGTTAATATAACTTGGTAATGGTTTTTTATCAATACTTATGATACAGTATGTTTTATCTAATAGTTGCTCAAAAGTTGCATTCCGTGGAAATCTAAAAGCCTTTGCTCTTTGACCTTCATACCAGTAAACCCCACAATCGCTCTTCCATTGATCATCCCAATTAAAAACCAATTGTACAGTAGACATCTTTAATCCTAAAAATTTAATAACACAAATTCGGTACTATTAAAATTTAATAACAATCCTAAAAACAAAAAAAATAACAAAAAAAAAAAAAATTGAATGTTGTTCTGTTCGGGTCAGAAGGCGATCATATTGGGTATATCGGGTCGCCTTTTGACCTAATGTGTCAACTGACCCCATCGGGTCAGTTTGACATCGGGTCGCCTCCTAACCCAAAGAGATCATTCTGACCCGATGGATCAGAATTATCTCTTTGGGTCAACAGGCGACTCAAGTTCGGGTCATCTGTTTACCTGAACAACACTTTTTTTTTTTTCAAACATATCAAATAAATTATAATTAAATACTTACTAATCTTTATCAATGCCCAAATTCCTTCAACTTCTCTTCACATTATCTTCCACTCAAATCTAAAGTTAGAACAAAAAGGGTGATTGTTGTTGGAGAGAAATTGTGATGGAGGATGAATTAATGGATTGATAGTATTTATTTGATTGTATGTTTTATTTATTTTAGTGTGTGTTTAATTAGGTAGGTAAAGAATTAATTTTTTGTATTAATGAGTTGGTTTTAATTTATTAGTGACATTTTGGATAACTTAGGATAATTTTATGACTTTTTAATTAGGATAATAAAAAAGGGCTAGTATAATTTAAGGGTATTTTAGTAAATTAGGGGTAATTTTGTAATTTTATTTCCTTAAAGGGCAATCACGTAATATTGATGTATTTTTAGGGCATTTTTGCTAAATTCCCAAATATTTTCATATTTGAATTTATATATGTTGTTTGATTCCAAACAAATTCGACACTTCAAATAAGAAAAATCATAGCTTTTAAAATACTATTTCAAAAATCCTAAAACTTCACAAGATAATACATAATATATTTATAAACAACTGTATAAAATTTGAGAATTTTCGAATTAGTAAAACTTAATAAAATATATTTCATAACCAAACTATGTGTAGAATATTACAAAACTTTAGCATTCTTTTTTCATAAAGAAAAATTTATAAAAGTTCATATAATTGTGATATTTTTACACAACTAATTTGATTTGAAAGGTTAGAAGGTCTAGTTTTCAAAATAGAAAGTCATAATATCAAAACTGAACACATGCATAACTTATGATTTTCTAAGTAAACACTAGTTAGTCGATACTTACCTAAAAATTCATTAACCAACACTAATATAAGAAAAAAACTAACATGCCTATGTTTTCCTTTTCTTCCTAAACAATCTTATTTTCTATGCGTTTAATTAAAATATAAACAAAAGAAACATGATAAAAAATTTGCAAAGCCTTCTTGATTTCCAAACTAAATTTACTTTAATTTTCTTTCAAAACCCTAGTAGGAGTTATTTGTCAAGAGCAAATAATTTTTTTTTTTTTTTAAAGAGTGGTTGTTGAATGTTTAATGAAGATGGGAAAGAGTTTCTATATAGAGTAATGTTATGTGTATTTTTCGGACTCAATAATTGGGCTGGTAAAAGTCCAATTTATGCCCATTTAAAACCCAATGAGAAGGCCCAATGAGGTCAACATAGTCAAAGCCCATCAGACGAGGCCTAGTATTGACTCAAAGACCATCAAGACTTCCAGCTGGCATCAACAGACTCATAAATACAGGCAAGTCGCAGCTCGACGCCTGCGCAGCTCGTTTCTCAGCGAGCTCGAGATGAAGACCACTATGACACATCAGCTTGCTCAGATACGTGATAAGTATCATATCTTCCAGAACAGGCAGTTACCAAGTTCAATAGTGATTCTCTCTCTCCGAATATGGTAGTTACCCAATCAAACCATGATTTCCTCATCAGATATGGAGATTAATTCAAATTCAAATTCAAGTCATCATTATTTCAAGATAATTATAGCAATTTCCTGATATCACCTAAATATATTAGGAAGCATGATTAATTTATAATTCTTTTCCTTATTTTTCCCAATTGTTTAGGGAATGTAATTAATTCAGGATTCTCTTCCTGATTTGCTACAGCCAGAATTGTAACTCTTCTTTCCCTATAAATAGGGATTGAAACCGTTGTAACAACATCAGACAATATTCAATAATATACTGTCACTCTGCAGAGATTAAGAGTTGGACAGTCGTGGACGTAGGCCTTTTTATTGCCGAACCACGTAAAATTTGGTGTTCTTCGTTTGATCATCTGTTTTCTGTCTTTGTCTTTTCTAGATTTTTGTGCTTTCTCACATTGATTGCAGGTATTGGGCATTGATTTCTCGTCGACTGAATTCCAACGTCGACATTTTGGCGCTAGAAGGAGGGCCCTAACTGCAATCTTTTTCATCCCAGTTTATCAACTTCTGACGATATGGCAAAGACTAGATCAAACAGGTTCCTTGGAGATGATGACCAGGCGGAAAGTCACGTGAACCAATCCCAACAGAACTTACAGCCTGGGCAAGACGCAACCACGCATGCAGCAGGCCCGTCCCAAGGACAGATACTCGGGGCCGCGCCAGGCATCCCCCCTCTGCCTCACCGTCAATCGGTTCCAGTTGCCCAAACGGCCGAAGGGCAGAATGCGTTGTTACAAAGGCAAGAAGCGTTGGAGGATACGGTTAGGCAGCTCACGCAAGCCGTCAACATGTTGGTACAGGCCCAGGTACACAACGTGACTAGGGTGGAAGTTCAGGCACCACAGGGAGTGCCTCAGCCTCTCGAAATAGCGCAGGGACCTGAAAGGCTAGCAAGGGAGGTCCCGCGACCTGCAGATTCGGCTCGCTCATCTAATGCGCGTTCGAGGGCTGGAAGACACCCTGTTCAACACGAAAGGGAGGTCGCACGTCCTGATAGCCAGGTAGCAAGACCAAGCCAGGAGGGGAACAGGCGAATGGAAGTTGATCAAGGCAGAGTTCGAGTCGCAGCTCGTTATGCCGATGAGGTGGATGGGCAGCAGGTAAGGCCCCATCGTCATGAAGATCGGTTCGAGGATGAAAGGTATGATCCTGAGCATCCGGCTCCAAGTCTTGATCATAGGAGGAGATACGAGCTCCGAGATCCCCAAGTAGAGGAGCTCCTCCAAAGAGTCCGACAGTTGGAAGCACGACCTGGAGTTCCAGAACAGCGTGGGCTCTACGGGGACAGGACCCCATTCACAAGGGAGATTGAGACACAGCCTCTCCCTCTGAGGTTCAAGATGCCAAGCATTCAGCAATACAATGGGGACAGTGACCCATATGACCATCTAGACGCTTTCAACGTTCAGATGGATTTGCAGACAGGAAATCCAATGGTGAAGTGCCGAGTATTCCCGGCCACATTGGGAGATATTCCGAGAACGTGGTTCAGAATCTCCCAGCTCGCAGCATAGGAAGTTGGGAGCAATGCCAACAGAAGTTCGTTGGTCAATACAGGGCACTAAGAAGGCAGCTCGCTCCATCCTGCCACCTTGCCACCATTTTTCAGCGTCAGGGTGAGTCGTTGAAGGAATACATCACCAGATTTAGACGCGAGGTCGCGAATGTCGAGCATCCATCAGACGAAAGCATTCTGACAGCGATCTCAGCTGGGCTGCGCAAGGATGGAAAACTATACGAGAGCATTTACAAGTCCCCAGTGAAGGATCTGGGAGAGTTCTACGAGCGAGCTGCGAAAGAGATAAGATGGGAAGAGACCTTCGGCCCGAAGAAACAGAATCAGAAGAATGAAGCGGGCAGTTCCAGTCAGCCAAAGAGGAGAAACAATGGCCGGAACGAAGAAGGAAGGAATAACGGCTCGAGTAATCAGATTGCGAAGAGATCGAGGAGAGAGCCGAGGTATGAGCGACCTCAGCGTTGGGGTCGCCAGGAAGGATACAGCATCCTGACTACGTCTCCAGACAGGATTTACGCTGCGGAGCGGAATAAGGAGGATTTCGGGAGGCCCAATCCTATAAGGGCTCCCATTCAGCACAGAGATCAGAACAAGTTCTGCGCCTACCATAATGAGGTCGGGCACAGTACTTCAGATTGCTGGGCGTTGAAGAACGCCATTGAAAAATTAATCAGGCGAGGTCGCTTGAGGGAATATGTGGCAAGACCTGCTGACCAGCGACCTCATCAGCAACGACCTCAACAGCACAGCCAGTACACCAACAACAGCCCCAGCGAGCTATCGAGCAAGGCCAGGAACCTGCGGTAAGAACTATTTTCACTATTTATGGTGGCCCCCATATCGCAGGTGATTCCAACAGATCGCATGAGAGGTACGTCCGAGAGGCGAACCATTCATTTCAACTCAGCGGGTCGGAGGGACCTGCCAAAAGAGCGAAGCCGACCTCGGACGAGATCGTATTTACAGAAGAAGATGCTAGAGGAGTGATCTGTCCTCATAATGATGCGTTGGTTATACGAGCAAAAATCAGCAATGTGGAAGTTAGGCGCATCATGATCGATACTGGGAGCTCGGTGAATGTGATGTATAGAAGTTGTTTTGACCAAATGGGGCTGCGAGCAGACCAGATGAAGCCATCCCCGGAGCCTCTATTTGGATTCACTGGAGATGCTGTGATACCAGTGGGGCAGATTAAGCTGCCGTTAACTCTAGGGGAGTCAGGTCGTCAAGCAACAACCTTGACGGACTTTTTGATAATCGACGGCCCATCAGCATATAACGTGGTCCTCGGAAGACCTGCTATGAACGAGTTGGACATGGTTACCTCAACCAGAACACTGACTGTGAAGTTCCCAACTCTCAATGGCATCGGATGTGTTCGAGGAGAACAGCACCTAGCTCGTCGTTGTTATGAAGATGCTGTGAAGATGGGCGTGAGAGGAAAGAAGGTGAACGTGGTCTCAGGGGGCGAGCCACGAACTATGACTGAGAAGGGAGTCAGTCACGACCTGGACCCTCGCGAGGTAGATGCAGACCGAGCTACCGGTCCAATTGAGGAGTTAGAAGATGTACCAGTCAGCGAGGTAGATCCTGAGCGATGCTTGAAGCTGGGAAGAGGATTAACTCCGGAATTGAGAGCCCAGCTCGCTGACTTCCTAAAGGCGAACTTGGATGTGTTTGCATGGAATCATGAGGACATGGTGGGAATAGATCCAGAGGTGATGTCTCACAGGCTAAACATTGATCCTCATTTCAAACCAGTTCGCCAGAAGAGAAGGGCAATGACAGGGGAACGATACTTAGCACTGAAAGAAGAGGTGGACAAGCTCCTGGTTAACAAGTTCATCAGAGAAGCTTACTACCCGACCTGGGTTGCCAACCCCGTGCTGGTGAAAAAGAAAAACGGGAAGTGGAGGACCTGCATCGACTTCACTGACCTGAACAAGGCGTGCCCAAAGGACAGCTTTCCCCTGCCAAGAATAGATCAGCTCGTGGATGCTACCGCTGGCCACGAGCTCCTGAGCTTCATGGATGCATATTCAGGATATAACCAGATCCCAATGAGGCCTGAAGACGAAGAGCACACCTCGTTCATGACTGATCGGGGGCTATATTGCTACAGGGTGATGCCCTTCGGGTTAAAGAATGCTGGAGCGACCTATCAACGTTTGGTGAACATGATGTTCAAAGAACAGATTGGGAAGACTATGGAGGTCTACGTTGATGATATGCTGGTAAAGTCCAAGCAGATCGGTGATCATGTTAGCAATCTGAGAGAGATGTTTCAAATTCTGAGGAGCTACCAGATGAAGTTAAATCCACTTAAATGTGCATTCGGAGTGGCTTCTGGGAAGTTCCTGGGCTTCATGGTCAATAGTAGGGGGATTGAAGCAAACCCTGAGAAGATCAAGGCGCTGATTGACATGAGGTCGCCGACCAGAGTGAAGGACGTACAAAGCCTCAATGGCCAGGTCGCAGCATTGAGTAGGTTCATCTCGAAAGCTACAGACAAATGTGTCCCTTTCTTTGACATTCTAAAGAAAGCAAAGAATTTCGAATGGACTGAGCAGTGTGAAGTAGCCTTCCAGCAGTTGAAGGAATATATGGGGCGAGCTCCACTTCTTTCCAAGCCCAAAGAAGAGGAAAAGCTGATCTTATACTTAGGGGTGTCTCAGCAAGCTCTAAGTGCGGCGCTGGTAAGGGAAGAAGAAAAGACGCAGCTCCCAGTCTATTATGTGAGCAAACGGTTACAAGATGCTGAAACCAGATATTCCCAGATGGAGAAATTGGCTTACTGCCTGGTGATTGCATCAAGGAAGCTGCGACCTTATTTCCAAGCTCACACCATAGAAATCCTCACCAAGTATCCATTAAAGCAAGTTTTGCAGAAAGCAGACACCTCAGGTCGTTTGTTGAAATGGGCAGTGGAGCTCGCGCAATTCGATATCCAATTCAAGCCAAGGACGGCTATCAAAGCTCAGGCTCTTGCAGATTTCATTGCAGAATTTACAGGACCCGTGGATAATGAAGCTGAGTCTTCTGAAGGTCCGGCCTGGGAGCTTTTTGTTGATGGATCATCCAGCGAGCAGAGGGCTGGAGCTGGAGTTCTACTGATCAGTCCTGAGGGCCACAAAATCCTCTGTGCTCTAAGGTTTGGCTTTCAGGCGACAAACAATGAAGCTGAGTATGAAGCCCTGCTCGCGGGTCTACGATTGGCTAAGGAGATGCGAGCTGAACACTTGAAGATTTTCAGTGACTCACAGCTCGTCGTCAGCCACGTAATAGGAGAATATCAAGCCAGGGGACCAAAAATGGCCCTCTACCTCCAAAAAGTTCACGAGCTGCTAGGTGCATTTCAGAAATACGAAATGAAGCAGATCCCGCGAGCTCAGAACTCGCATGCTGATGCATTAGCTCGCCTCGCAACTACGCGAGATGCAGATTTCCTTGGGGCTATCCCAGTTGAGTTCCTACCAGCTCCAAGTACTGAAGAAAAGAGTGTGACGATGGTCATATCTGTACGGCCTGATTCCTGGATGAGCCCTATTCTTGAATACTTGCAGGACGGAAAACTGCCTAATGACAAGCTAGAAGCCCGACGACTACGAGCTAGAGCAGCCAGGTATTGCATCTATGATGATGCACTGTACAAGAAGGGGTTCACAGCACCGTTATTAAGATGCATTGATGGCCATGAGTGTGAAACAGTATTGAGGCAAATACACGAAGGCCACTGTGGGAACCATGCTGGGGGGCTGTCTCTGGCTCAGAAGGCACTTCGCCAAGGCTTCTACTGGCCCACCATGAGGCAGGACGCTCTCAACTTAGTGAAGAAATGCGACAAATGTCAAAGGTTTGCTCATATTCCGCGAGCTCCACCAGCTTACCTCCAACAGATGGTGAGCCCGTGGCCCTTTGCGATCTGGGGAATGGACCTGATCGGTCCCCTACCGATGGCACGTGGAAGATGTAAACATGCAGTAGTCGCAGTGGATTATTTCACTAAGTGGGCTGAAGCGAAAGAACTTGCTGAGATCTCCACTACAAAGATTGAGAAATTCGTGTGGAGCAACATTATTAGCAGATTCGGGGTCCCACAGCAGATCGTGACAGACAATGGAACTCAGTTTGCCAGTGACCAGTTTCTTAGGTTTTGCAACAACCTCAAAATTGTTAAAAGTTTCTCAGCAGTAGACCATCCACAAGCCAATGGCCAAGTGGAAGCTGTGAACAAGATTATCAAGCAGACCCTGAAGATGAAATTGGAAGCCAAGAAAGGAGCGTGGGTAGACGAGCTCCAAAAAGTATTGTGGTCCTATAGAACCACAGCTCGCGGCTCCACTGGCGAGACCCCATTTTCAATGGTCTACGGATCGGAAGCTATGATCCCGGCTGAGTTTGAAGTCACCTCGCAAAGAAGAGCGACCTTCAATCCAAACAACAATGATCAGCTACTTGCAGCAAACCTGGACCTGCTCGAGGAACACAGGGAAACCGCTAGGTTAAGGGTAGCTGTCTATCAGCAGAGAATAGCGAGATACTATAACAAGTATGCTCGCATTCGCAGATTCAACGTAGGAGACCTAGTCCTACGCCTCATCCTACCAGGAGCCCGCAAGCCGAGTGATGGATCCTTAGGCCCAAACTGGGAAGGACCATATGTTGTCAAAACAGCCTTGGGAAATGGAGCTTATCGACTAGTCAATGTAAACGGGGCAGAAGTCCTCCGAGCTTGGAATGCCGAGCATCTCCGCCCCTATTATCAATAAGTTTTTCATTACATGTAAAATGGATTAATTGTAAATGATATCTCCATTTCTCTCCTGTTTTTGATTCAACTTTCTTCACCAGGCTGACGGGCTCCGAGCTCAATGGTTAGGAATATGAATTAAAGAGCCTAAAAAGCAAGTGACTAAGTGTCCTTGCATAGCTCGCCTAATGAGCCTAAAAAGCAGCGAGGTGACGACCCCTGCATAGCTCGCTATGAATTAAAGAGCCTAAAAAGCAAGTAGCTAAGTACCTTGCATAGCTCGCTTAAAGAGCCTAAAAAGCAAGTGACTAAGTGTCCTTGCATAGCTCGCCTAAAGAGCCTAAAAAGCAAGTGACTAAGTGTCCTTGCATAGCTCGCCTAAAGAGCCTAAAAAGCAAGTGACTAAGTGTCCTTGCATAGCTCGCCTAATGAGCCTAAAAAGCAGCGAGGTGACGACCCCTGCATAGCTCGCTATGAATTAAAGAGCCTAAAAAGCAAGTGACTAAGTGTCCTTGCATAGCTCGCCTAATGAGCCTAAAAAGCAGCGAGGTGACGACCCCTGCATAGCTCGCTATGAATTAATGAGCCTAAAAAGCAGCGAGGTGACGACCCCTGCATAGCTCGCTATGAATTAAAGAGCCTAAAAAGCAAGTGACTAAGTGTCCTTGCATAGCTCGCCTAATGAGCCTAAAAAGCAGCGAGGTGACGACCCCTGCATAGCTCGCTATGAATTAAAGAGCCTAAAAAGCAAGTAGCTAAGTACCCTTGCATAGCTCGCTTAAAGAGCCTAAAAAGCAAGTGACTAAGTGTCCTTGCATAGCTCGCCTAAAGAGCCTAAAAAGCAAGTGACTAAGTGTCCTTGCATAGCTCGCCTAATGAGCCTAAAAAGCAGCGAGGTGACGACCCCTGCATAGCTCGCTAATTAAAGAGCCTAAAAAGCAAGTAGCTAAGTACCCTTGCATAGCTCGCTTAAGAGCCTAAAAAGCAAGTGACTAAGTGTCCTTGCATAGCTCGCCTAAAGAGCCTAAAAAGCAAGTGACTAAGTGTCCTTGCATAGCTCGCCTAATGAGCCTAAAAAGCAGCGAGGTGACGACCCCTGCATAGCTCGCTATGAATTAAAGAGCCTAAAAAGCAAGTAGCTAAGTACCCTTGCATAGCTCGCCAAACATTCTAAAAACCCATTACTTATACTTACAAAATTTTGTTAAGTGTTGCTTTTATTATTATCAGGTTTTGGGCTCGCAGGAAAAATGAAGAGCATTAAGTACATTGGCCTGAGTAACATTCAACACAAGAGAAGTAATGAAAGAAATTTTCATTAAAATACGAAGACTGATTACAAATTGAAAGATAAAAGATATACATGAAAAAGAAAAACAAATTGCTAGTTCTCTGCAGGAGGGTCTGGATTAGCCGAAGGTTCCGGACCAGGGGCAGACGAGGCAGCTTTTGATTTAAAATCCTCAATGGTTTCGAGCCCTATGTCCCCGAAGATAGAGAAATCCATGTCTGGATGGGACATCCACAGTGTATAGAGGAAATCGCGACCTGTTCTTTCTTCAGCCTCATCCCTTGCATCTGCAACCCGCATTTCCAGTTCTTGGGCAGCCTGCTCTCTAAAGGCTGTTAGCTCCTCGAAGGCATTATCAGCTAGACGGTTGACGACCTCAGCCTCTTTCTTCATATCTTCAACCTGCTGTTCCGCAGCCTCAGCTCGCTGAATAGTTTCCCCCACTTGTTGCCTAAGTACCTCAGCTCGATGCTCAGCCTCCTTCGCACGGTTATCCGCAGCTGTCACTTCCTCAGCTCGTTTGGCTACAGCCTCCTTAGCACTTTTAGCTGCAGCTTCCATCTCACCGGCCCGCTTATTGGCCTCCTCGGCCTGCTTCTCGGCAGTTTCAGCCCGCGCCAGAGCAGCATCAATCTGACTATGAAGCACTTCAATTTTCTCTTCTGCAGCTGAAGCTCGCTGTTCGTCCAGTGCGGCCTGTTGCTCAGATTGCCTCAGATCCTCTTTTACCTTGAGCAGCTCATCCTTTAACATAGCATGATCATCCTCCATTTTCTTCAAGGCATCCTCGGCTGCTTGCCTTGCGGCGTTTGCCTCAGCGATCTGGGCTTCTTGACCTTCTATCTTGCCCGAGGTAAAGCGAGCTAAATCATCATTGGCTGCCTCCAGGTCGAACTCCAACTTCCTCATCTCATCCTTGGCAGCCCTTGTCTCCCTTTTTCGCTTCATCGCAGCAAGGGCACCCTGAAAATCAAGAACACATTAAAATATTGTCAAGGAAGAAAATCAGCAGATGAGAAAAAATTAACTTACCAGCATACAATGACGAGCCACGAACTCATCCAGATCCTCGCCCCTAAGGCACCTATTTTCCAAGACATTCGTATGATTAAGCATAATTGTTGACCAGCTGTCAAGGAAAGCATTCAAGTATCTTCCTCCAGGACCCAGCTCGATATCTGATCTGGTGGGTGAAGGAGTTCTCTCACGCTCTGGGATATCGCGCGCATCATCATGAGAAGCACCACGACGCGACACAACAGTACGCCTAGTCGCATATGTGCTGCGGGCAGTTCGGGCTGCCTCGGGGGCAACATCTGAAGGAGCATCACCTTTTCCAGGCTGCGAGCTGGAAGGCGTAGGTCGCTGAAGATTTGCAAAAACATCTGGGAGAGGCACCTCGCTGGGAACATCAGTCGAGGGAGTAGTGGCTCCAGCAGCAGCATGCACTTCGCTGGGAACATCGGTTAAAGGGGCAGTGGCTTCAGTGACTGCAGGCCCTTTGGTAGATGCAGCAACTGAAGGAGCCTGGTCCTGGCCAGATGGTTTGGAGCGTTTGGAGGGTGCCACTGGAGTGGCCAAGTCTTCAGCAGGTCTTTTTGCCGAAGGAGCTGAGGAAGCTTGAAACTCAGCAGGGCGTGCAGGAGGAGATTTCATGAGCACAAGTTTCCTCCTATTTGCCGGGAGTTTCGTGGAAGAAGGAGCAGGAGCTGGAGCGCGAGCTGGGGATGACAGTGAAGCCCCTGGAGTAGATGCATGACGTGGAGAAGATGATGGGTCAGCCTGTGCAGCAGGAGCTGCAGGAGTTGAGTCTGATCCTGTCCGAGCTGGAGCAGGATCTGTAGAAGAACCTTTTTTAGACGCACCCTTTGAAGGGTGCGAGTTGAAGACGGCTTCGCCTTCTTTGGTGTGCGAGCTGAAGAAGATCTCGCTTTAGACGAGGTGCGAGCAGGAGCACTTCGAGATGAAGTCTTCCGAGGTGGAGAAGACGAGCGAATGTTATCCGAGCGAATGACTTCCTCTGATGATGAAGAGACCGTTGGTGGAGGTCGGGAAGTAGACGCATCTAGAACAGAAACTTCGAAAACAGAAGGAAGTCTAGGCCTGTCACTCATCTTGCCTATGTCCTCCCCAGCTCGCAGAAAATGTGATTCCGTAGAAGGGGCAAGCTTGTAAGCCCTAAGGATAACATCATCAAATCTGCTGCTGATGCCCGCGTCGTTCGATTTCGCGAGCTTGTTAAGAGCTCGTTCCTCCCCGCTGCTGAGAGAAAACTCGTCCATTTTCAGCTCTGCACAGTAAATGATTAAAGAATGATAAGTGATGAAGATGCAAAACAAAATCAGCTCGTGGGAGTTTTCTTATGAATACCTGGTTTCATAACGAAACTGAAGTTTCGGAGGTCTGCAAGAGATGGGCACGAGATGTAAAACCAGCTCGTCTTGTATGGCCCGACGTTGGATTTACCTTTCGCTTCTCCCTTGGGCAAAAGGTCTTTGTATTGTGACTGACGAGCTGTCAGATAGTAAATCCCATCTGGTTTCTCTCCTTCTCCCGCGCTCAGAGCCTTGAAGGAGTAGAACTCCTGGATAATTCTTGGTGTAGGGGCATGAAGGCCAATCCTGTAGAAAGCTATGGCCAGCGAAATCAACTGTGTGTAAGAATTCGGAGTCAGTTGAAATGGTGCGAGCTTGACTTTGTTGAGAAATTCGATTAAGTACGGTGGAACGGGGAACCGCAACCCCTGCTCGAGATGCTGGGTGCTGACAGCGATATATCCCCTGGGTGGATAACAAGCATGATTGTCCGAATCAGGAAGTAAAATGCGGCAACCAAAAGGGATGTGGAATTGCTTGACAAGTCCTTCCACCTCAGGACGCTTCAATGATGAGGGATGACGGGCGAATGCTGCACGGGCTTCTCTGCCCTGAATGGCATGAACTCGGGCTTTATCGCGCTCACGAGCTTCGTTGCTTGGGATCATCCCCTTGCGAATCCCACTTGAAGACATCTAAAAAATAAATAAAAAATAAAATATATAAAAATATATGTATCATTGCAGGAGCAACAATGGTGAATGGAGCATGATGAGCCCAGAATAGAAAGTTTGAAGAAGAAGAAGTCTCACCTTGAATCGTTGATAAGTAGAAGAACGACGAAGGAGGCTGAGAATCTCGTAAAAGGCAGTGGGTCCTGGATGATGGAAAGCTTGAACACTTGTTTGCTTCGAGTGAAAATGACAGATGAAAGGAGAAAATGAAAAGGGTCCATCGGTTTATATAGGCAAGCAAGCATGAGTCCCAACCGTCAGATCTTTGGGAAATGTAACCGTCATAGATCTGACGGTGCCGCGTGAAACGTGGCTTTGGAAATCATGCAGCCGTCAGTTGAAGGACGTGCGCATTAAATGTGTGAGTAAAGGACGTGCAGACGTCGTTTCAGTTACCACCTGCATGATCGCCACGTGTCGCAGCTGAAAAGGTGGAATTCGAAAAGTGCCCAGAGGCGGTTACAAAAATAAACGTGCCAAGGAAGCCAACTTTTACCAGCAAAAGCAAGCTCCCAGCTCGCCCAAGCGAACTGAGAGCTGGGGGGCTAATGTTATGTGTATTTTTCGGACTCAATAATTGGGCTGGTAAAAGTCCAATTTATGCCCATTTAAAACCCAATGAGAAGGCCCAATGAGGTCAACATAGTCAAAGCCCATCAGACGAGGCCTAGTATTGACTCAAAGACCATCAAGACTTCCAGCTGGCATCAACAGACTCATAAATACAGGCAAGTCGCAGCTCGACGCCTGCGCAGCTCGTTTCTCAGCGAGCTCGAGATGAGGACCACTATGACACGTCAGCTTGCTCAGATACGTGATAAGTATCATATCTTCCAGAACAGGCAGTTACCAAGTTCAATAGTGATTCTCTCTCTCCGAATATGGTAGTTACCCAATCAAACCATGATTTCCTCATCAGATATGGAGATTAATTCAAATTCAAATTCAAGTCATCATTATTTCAAGATAATTATAGCAATTTCCTGATATCACCTAAATATATTAGGAAGCATGATTAATTTATAATTCTTTTCCTTATTTTTCCCAATTGTTTAGGGAATGTAATTAATTCAGGATTCTCTTCCTGATTTGCTACAACCAGAATTGTAACTCTTCTTTCCCTATAAATAGGGATTGAAACCGTTGTAACAACATCAGACAATATTCAATAATATACTGTCACTCTGCAGAGATTAAGAGTTGGACAGTCGTGGACGTAGGCCTTTTTATTGCCGAACCACGTAAAATTTGGTGTTCTTCGTTTGATCATCTGTTTTCTGTCTTTGTCTTTTCTAGATTTTTGTGCTTTCTCACATTGATTGCAGGTATTGGGCATTGATTTCTCGTCGACTGAATTCCAACGTCGACAAGTAATTTCCTATTCTTATCAAATGGCCTCACCCCTTTTAATTTAAATAAAATAATTTTAAAAGTTTAATCTAATTAGAAAACCATATCAAATACAAATTCTTAAAAAAATATAATTTCTATAAATTTAAATATTTTCTTAAAAAATATATATCATTATTTCATTTTACTAAAATGCTTAGGGAATAATTTGAGTATTACAGTACCACTCCTCAAAAACTACCTAGTGTTAAAATTTAATAAGAGCTCTGGTAATGGAGTAAAAGCTGTAGCTACTTCAAAACTGTTCATATGGAATTCAGTCTCTACTATCTTCTGCACATTTGTTTTTACACATTCATTATCTGTTTAAATTAAACAATATATTACTTGTATATGTAACAAACATGTGACATATTCCAAAATTTCGGATTAAGAGTAAATTTATTGTTGGATATTTATCCACATTTGATATATATTGTATAGAAACTATAGTATTTGTTAATTTCAAAAGTGATGCTTTTTATGTATTTATGAGAAGTGGTAGATCTATTGATAAAAACTAATATGTAATCTTTTATTATTTTTAATTTTTTGATGGAAAATTTGTCTTATCATCTTGTTTCATATGTGAAACTCTCTAACATATTTAAGCTATAGGGTAAAAGGATTTTCTATGTTAACAATAAGAATTTCACATATATTATTACATATATAGTCTAATATTCGTAGACGTTTGATTAGTCTGCATGGCCCAATAGTACTAGGTGTAATGCTGTGCAATTAATGTCTTGCAATTTCACTAATTTAAGTTGAGAACCTTATTTTATGATCAAATGATTTGGATCAATATTGCTGAACAATTGTGAAGTTGGAATTTTAACTTAAAATTTTTAACAGGTCTCAGGGCCCCGACATAGTGGAATGTACAGCACCAGCAACGCAATTTTCTGTTGGAACCTATCTTTATGATAGTAAAGTGGGTAAAGGCTTACTTCAAGTGATAGCCTATATAATTCCTATTTTATGGTGTACGAGTAAAATTGTCATCGATCATTTGTTTCTTTATTCTTACACCATAGATAAAGAAAATATATGTATAGTTTCAAGCGAATCAGTTAGGATATTCGCTAAATATTTTGATAAAGGGGTATTATTATTAATATAATGAGTTTATTTTCTTTAGTACTAAGGAAATGTTTGTTTAAAAAAAAAATTTGAGAAGATTGCTTGGCTCCTCCTCATCGCCATAGATTTATGGTCACATACAGCAACACATTTACCAATAAATAAGGTAAGATTGATCTTATATAATTGATTATAGATACAATATCTTCGGATGTCTTTTCATGTATATCTCAATTTTCATATATATATATATATATATATATAAATTGAATTTATCTCAATTTATACCACTGTAAATTGCAGTTTTTTTTTTTATTTGTTTTTAATAAATAGTGGCAATGGTACAAATTGATTTGCATCTTACACACACACACATATATATATATATATATATTCAATTTCATCATCCTTTGTTTGACAAAAAAAAAAAAAAAAAAAAAAGAAGTTATTTTTGGCCTAGCTCAACTGATAAGTCACTTGTAGATTTTTTTTTTTTTTTTTTTTTTTTAATCAATATCTGTGAACGACAATTTGTAGGATAGGCTCTAATAAACTAGCTATATGTTGTAGTCTCTGCTGTTGGTGATGAGTGCTGTATGGCCAAATCCGGAAGTCTCGAAAATTCATCATCCGTTGCTTGGCAATAAAATATAGTTATTTTTAGCCTCAAATGAAAATTCATTCACTTTTAGATTTTTTTTTTAAGTATCAATGTTTGTGAACTATAATTTGTAAGCCAAGACCATAGTTCACATCCTTTATTATGGTGGTGAAAAAACTCATTTTATCTTTCTGATATTAGTTTAAAAACTCACATTAATTTTGGCATTATATAAAGAAAGAGCTCAATCATTTGTTTTGTTCATGCATGTTTTGATATCACAAACAGAATAGACTCTAATAAACTGGCTATATGTTGTAGTTTCTGCTGATGGTGATGAGTCTGGTATGGCCATATACGGACGGTTCAAATTATTATTCAACGAGTGGTTTCCTTCTTCAATACTTGGCTGCAGTTTATCTACCGCATAGATCATATGAAAGAGTTGCAAGAAAATCGGTCATACTTGCTAAAGCTACATGGGCAAGAGTTGTTTTCAATCTCCTTCTTTTGTGTCATGTCGCTCATGTAAATTCAAATTACCATTTATGTTTTGATTATTTACATAATTCATAAATTATTGCATGCACATTCTTCTACATCTTACCATTATTTACAAATGAGTACTTTTTTTTTTATTTTTTTTATATCATTATATATATGTAAAATTACTAATTAATTGTCCTAAAAAGTGATTTTTTGTGTTTTAGGTATTTGAAGGCTTATGGTACGCATTTGCTATTGCAAAAAATATTGATTGCTGGGCGTATGCCTCCAAAAAGTATACTTCTTCACCCTATGGTTGGGATAATTCATATTGTGGTGCTGTTTTCAGCAGCCCACACAATTTTGAAAGAAATATGTCAACCTAAATCTCGAAATACAACCTTGTTTGATTTCGGGATGTACTATGAAGCACATGAGTTAGGCATCGTTGAGCAACCTAACTATCTCCTAAGGATTTTATATTGTTTATATTGGGGCCTCCTAAATCTTAGGTAAGTAATTTTATTCTTTATATAAATTATTATAGGATTGATAGTTTTTTAGAAGAAACATAATTCAAACTCACAATCTTATTAACACAACGTGAGGAGCTTACCCTTGCTGTACTCATATTCTGAACTGATTGGTATTGCTAATCATTATATATTACAAAAGTATAATTCTTGATCAATTTGGCTGCCATAATTTCTTTGTTCAAGCCTTCATTATCCTAAGTCCAAAATTTTATTGAAAAGAGGCCACCAAGTTATGATTGCTCCTTGCAATTTTCCTAGTCATATGAAGTTTGTTTTCTTTTTTCCTTAGGAGAGGAGTTGGGGTTGCATTGGTAGTGATTAATTTTGTAAGGTTGAACTAACCCATTGATTTGATTCGACATGTAAAGAAGCAAGTCAAAAGGTAGTTGTTGAACGTTGTCTTCACCATTAAATTATTTCATTAATTTATGTGAATGTATCATTTCCTTAAAATGGATATTTATTAGAACATGAAGATTTCTTTAATTGTTGGCCAAAACATAATAAACCCCGCCAATAACTTTACATAATTTCATAAAAAGGAAGACCATTGTAGATGTTGAGTTTCAATTGTATGATGAAAATTAAGATTATGCATTAGAAAATAAAGAATTAAATATTAATTTAACAATTAACGAAAGTGAGATGGGCGTTGTTCGTGATAAAATTGCAAAAAAAATAATGCTTAAATAAATAATATGTTTACCTTTATTATTACAATTTCATGTAAAACCATTAACATAAAAACTGAGTTAGGCATATTGAAGGATGCTTTTAAGTCAGGAATAATAATTGTGAGAAAGAGTTTTCCAGAGAAGCCGTTATATTGTTTCAGATGGAGCCTACAAAATCATAGGTTTGTGTTTAACACTACTCTTGAGGATGAGATGGGCTAAATCACGGTTGTAATAACAATAATAAAGTTTTCTGTCCGTCATTTTGATATGTTGGACTACACTCTCGCTATTAACATGTTTTATAACTGTTTAGATTAATGGACATATGTATATCTTTCAAACATTAACATTTATATAACATATATATAGATTTATTTTGTTGTAACACTAAAAAGAGATGAGTTTACGAAAAAAAAAGAAAATAGCATTAAAAAATTGAAATGAAGTGTTAAGATCATCAGTATCACAAAGTTCATGAATAAACGAAATAGTTCACACATTTTGTGACTTTTATTTGTTCATGAATTATAATTTATAAGTATTAAGGATGCTTAAAAGATTTCTTTAAATTTTATTATATTAACCTTAAAACTCAAGCTTTTCCCTTTAACCATTCATTGGAATTTTCTCTAGAATATTTGTTTTATATTATTTTGGTTCTTGATCTTGCATAGTTTGTTTAAACTTAACAGATATGCCAACAAAACAAATTGTACTTAAGGCATTCTTTCCTTTCCACTAGGTTTTAATCTCTCGCATTGGCTTTGGTCAAAACCTGTAAGCAAGTACAAATAGTCAAATATTCTACGGAATTTGAAATATTATATCACAATTATTTGCTTTTTTTGAAAGTAAATAGATAGCTTTGCCACTTTTAAGAAGGCTCAAAGGAGGTGGTTAGAAGAATTGAGGCCTGCTATCGATCATGAAATGATTAGCCCAATACAAACCCCAAGAGGCTTTAAAGGCCCAAAACTGTGCTCGGCACAAGAAAGATAAGAGCTTGAGGCAGCCCAAAATTATATGACACCACTATATATAATTGTAGATTTAATTTCAACTAAAAAACAAAGGTATGTGCACGCTTTCCAAATGCTAAACCATCAAACAAGCTTCAGAACAAACTCTTTAGAATGTATCTAAGCATCAACTGGATATGCTCTTGTCCTTGCCTGATCGCTACTGTCTGTCAAAGAGCTCTCCAACTCAGGGAGCTTATTAGCCTAAGTACGAGAAGTTGCTGTTTAAGCTAGTTCCCAAGCTCGAGAGAGATTTAACAGTGTGTCACCCAGCTCTTGACCACACTACGAAAGGAAAGTTTCTTATAAATGGCATCGGGACTTCCGTCCAGCAAAGATTAAAAGCCCTTGGACAATACAAAAAGGTCTAAAATAATATTCAGATGGCAGCCAATTGACAAAACGGATAGCTATAATTCTTTGTGCAACTGATGCAAAAGCTCAGGAAGACCAAATTATATAATGAGATTGTGTATCTTCTATGAGGATAATGGAATAAAGAGTCTTTTTTATGTTTATATGTCCAAGTGCCAACATTCAGAATACATCCATTCGTACAAAGATGTTGTCATTTATTACGAGTTTGTATGATGTTCTGGTGACTACCATTAGTTGTGTCTGACTGAAAATTCAATTGCTGGACTATTAAGATTTTTTTACTTCAACTTATGGGCTTCATTTCATGGAATATCTACCTTATTTACCATAAAGAAAGATGTCATTATGTATATATACAGTATAAGCACTGGAGAGGCAAATTCAACATTACTGCATTAGCGAGACCAAATTTCTGACAAACTCTCTACTAAATCCCAGATTAATCTCTTTGAGACTTAATCACACACAGATGCCAATCAGAATTCTGCTTGAGTATTAGCCACATATCGCACTCATTTTCTCCAACCAACTCTTCCTTTACCCTTATCTTCCGCTATTTTGTTAAATCTCAACATATAGCTGAATGGTGTAAACTATTTATGTACCCAACTTAGACTTCAAATTTAGTACTAATTTTATTTATCCCCTCATTGTAGCATCTCCGTCAAGCTTAGCAAATACAAGAACTCACTCAGCCCACGGGAAAGGTTATGAATGCCAAAGAGTACCAAATATGGAGAAAAGTCAAATCAGTGATTGGCTAGGCTAGAATTTATCATCCTAATCACAATTACAACAAAATCATATATAATTTTGCATGATCTTTTTCACCAGAAATCCTGGCTATACTTATATTGAAAAACAATAAAATAGACAAGGAACAACACTAACAAACATCATTTTGTATAAGCAATTATCAGCAGAAAAAACAACTAACCTCATCGAGAACCGGCCCATTAGAGAGATCAAAAGCAGCATCATTTAGCTAAAACACAACAACACAAACAAAAAAGATCATCACTTTCTCAATACTAGTATAAACTGCCAATCAACACATATCAATCAAACATAAAAACATTAGCCTTAAAAAAGCGAGAAAACATAAAAAATTACATCTAACCGAAGATCACGAGGTAGCTTTGCAGAGTAATTCCAGGGAAGATCAAAACAGTCCTGCATTCAAAACATCAAAAAACATTATTTAGAAAAAAAAAAAAAGATTTTGCTGAGACAAAGTGTGCATATGCAATGTGGGGACTTACGGTGAGTTGTTGGAGGAGGGTTTGTGGGGATTGGAGGGAGTTGGGAGAGTCTGACTCAGTGAGAGCAAATGGGAGAGGCTTTGGGTGTGAAAGAGTGGTTATTCTGGTGAGTTTGAGAGAAGGGACATGGTGGGGATTTTTGTGGAAGAAAAGGGTTGGAGAGGAAGAGGGAAATAGACTGGTGAATGGTTGAGGAAGAAGAGAAGAAGCAATTTCTGGTGTTTAGTGTAGTAGCTCTGATTTTTTTATTTTTTTTAAAACAGTTTTGGAAGTTAATTGCAAGCTTTTTATATGTTTTTATTTTATTTTTGGAGGACTATAAGAATTATTATAAGGGAACCCAATAATAGATTTTCGGATAAGATGAGTATTATTAACCATTGGATGCAGTTCTGTCCACTTGTCTAAAGGTGACAGATGATAACTTGTTTGGTTGATTGAATATATAATGGGATTATTAAAAATGATCTAAAAAAAGAAAAAAATTCGTTTTAATACTGAATTTGAAATATTTTCACCCATATGAAATATTTTCAAGTGAAAACATTTGATGAAACACTCTTGCAAAGTAAAAACATTTCACAGAGACTTCAAAACATTTTACGTTCAAGGTCAAAAAGGCTGAAATAGGATTAAAAACTATTGAAATTTGTGGAATTAAAAATAATTCACTTTTCTTTTTGAGAAAAAATGATTTTTTTTTTTTTTTTATTTGGACTAAAACTAAATTTATCTTCTAATATATATTGTCATTTACAAGTAATATTTTTATATTTTTAAAGATAAATTATATTCAGGAGTTGATTTTAATTTTTTTTAAAAAAAAAAGACATTTTTATTCAACATTAGATCATGATAACTCTGCTTAATACCACAGGCTGGCCACAGGTCTAATTAGATCAGTGAGAGAAGGAAAATCCATTTACAGGCTTAATAATAGTAACAGATTCAACTTTACAACAATGTCTTGTGAGTTCTTAACTAAAGTTTGTCACAATGGTCTTATGTTATTCTAATCATGCTTGGTTCTTTAGGTTGATCTATTTCACTAAAATATGTTATATGAATGCAAATAACAATTATTGCACTTCCAAAATCCACTACATCTGCTAGCAAGAAACACAAATAGTATTTAAACCAAGTCCTGAAGTACAATAAAAACCTTACCTGCCATACTCTCAGCTGATAGAACACCCAGTTCATTTTTTTTGCGGTGGATAGAAAATAAGCCCGTGCATCTCCAAGAGACAACTTAACAAAGGGGTTGTGTTAAGGATTTGTGTTTTTGTTATAGTTAGCACAAAAGAATTTTAAAGTCGAATGTTAGGTACAACTAATTATTATTAAAACGAATTGCTAATAAATGACCATAATAAACAATTATGTAAAATAATAAAATAAAACAAAAACCAAACAAATCCTCCAATAAGAGATTATTATTACAAACATCAAAACAAAAGTAAAGTAATTAATATTCTGCCTCCAACTCGAACATGCATATGGCAAAAGTGTTTGATACCAATTGTAATATCAACAGAATCATGCCAAGATCACCAGGACACCACTCACTATACCCCTCCAGATCTTCTATGTCCATGATCCTCTAATTGTCATGACAATGAGATTGTCTATTTAGTGTCATTTTACAAGATGCAAAAATGTTAAGTAACAGAGGTACTTGTAACTTGTTATACTGTGGGTTCAGTCAATTTTTTGAACTTGACTAGCAAATTTGAAGTGTCATATAATTATTTAAGCAAATCAGTAACAGAAAGCCCACTCCACCACCCAAAACCAAATTGTTTAGTTTTATTTTTTATCTGCTTGCAAAATCCTGTCAACTAGCATTACCATTAGACGATATTAAAATTGTCACAAAAACAAGACGGGAGGACATAAAGCATAAGTATACCACCAGAGCTCTGACGATGTCATCATGGCAAAATGACAAGTGCATATCCAGTTTGTTTATCTCAGTTGTTCTAACATCTTGCTACTTGATAAGATAAATAGTTTTTGGGTCTTTACACATACTATGTCCTCTAGTCCCAAGAAATCTCACCTCGACGAGAAGGTGAATGAAAATTGCAGTGCACCCAGCACCCAACAAGACAGCGCATAATTCTAAAAAGACTAGAATTCAGCTTGTTTGTGCAAATTTTGTAACTTAACATATAGATGACAGATAGATCCCTACTCATTAATTAGTAAATGAAAAAGATTATTATATACCTGATTATACCAGTTCTCTTTCACAGATTTGGAGCCAACACACACAATATCAGCTGACGCCATCCTGGCCATCATTTAGTAACATATCATAATCACAAAAATAAGATGAGATTTATGTCTCAACAATACTCAATACAACCAAACAAATTATTTACTCAACAGACTTAGCAAATTTAAGAAAGTGATTGTCCTTATAATATGCACAATTATCAAGTAATTGGAAAGACATTAGCATTGACAGCCCTAATAAGTATACCAAGTTGAACAGATAAATAAGAATTAATGAAAACCTTACTCAGGCTATGACAACAGAACCAGGCTATGGAACAGCACCATGAGCCTTGTGGCCAGTTACTTCCACAGTTGGCCTCTGTAAACAATTATAATAAAATCAGATTAACCGTAAAAGGCAACAACATAGAGTAGCAGAAGCAGACAAATATTTTCATGACTTCAAAGTTTCCTTCCACACATCAGTTGTTATAAATTACCACCTTCCCAGAGCCTAATGTTCAGTTTTGATACCGCACAGAAAACATTCCATGATTTCTATGCTTCAATTTTTATCGTTTATCGAAAATGGAAAGCTCAACCGAACAGTGCAAGTAACCATATCACAATTCATCACACATGTTCAACACCCGTTTAACTACCGCCAAAACCAAACGAAAATAAATGTTAGAATCTTAGATATGCAACTTGTTTATTGATGATTAAGTGGCAATCTACATTATTAAACTCTAGTTATTCTCCCAAAGCACAACCTAAACTTGGTCATGTTTCCAGCCATAAGCAAACTACAATCACATATCAGAATCATTGATTGTCCATGATTTCGATATCTAAAACACAACAAAATCACTTGCTACGAAAATAAAACTTAAAAACAGTATTGTTCTTCTAAATTTTCTTGACAACCAAACAACAATCCCAAAAATACTCAAAATTGTTCATTTTCTCAGCAACCAATGAAAACAATAATAAAGAATTGTAAATAGCATTAAACATTCAAACAATCTGATTATGTAAACCCGTAACCCTAAAATCAACAGAAAAAAAATCATTCAAATCAAAATTCAGCCCCAAAATTATCGATTCAGTCTAGTATTCTTATACATATGCAATGAGAGTGTATAAAACTGCAATTTGAAAAATAAAAAGGGGAACCTGGTTGGGAGAGTCAGGGGGCGGAGATAGAGTGCGGAGGAGACGAAGGAGGGAAGCGTAGACCAAGCAGTTGTGTTTGGCCACGTCAGCGCCCTTCCCTGGTTTGACTTCCGTCGATCTCCCCAACACCACATCTCCTGGTGTTACCATCTCTTCTTCTTGCGCCATTTTTGTTTATGATGTCTTTGTACAGACAAAACTAGCTGCACTTGCAGCTTCAGCGGCGGTTCTATGTTGCAGTGTGTTTCACCCTCAGTGATGAAGGTATTTCAGTATTTATTTATTTTCTATTTAAATATTTGAAATCTTTATTTAATTATTATTTTTTTATTGCCATCCACTAAATCACTATTTAACTTTAATGGTAGTTTAGTTGAGTGAAAAGATAATAATGGTATATATCCAATACTCTTCATGTAACCATTGATATATTCCCATGTCAACTATATTGTCAATCTCAAACTCAAACATTTAATGATATATCAATTGTCATATAAGATTTGATGAAAAAATTAGATAAAAATATTGAATGTCTACCATTATTCTAAGAGCAATACTTTGGTTAAATACTTCATATACAACAAATCTTAGTGCAAACTGAAGTCGATTGAATACCTTCCCACTTCATATGAGGTCATATTGATACTTTGTAATTTTGATATATCCTTCGATTGAGTTATCAAGTAAATTGAGATACAAACCTAGGCGACATGGGTTTGTTCAAAGATGAACAAACCTAGGAATTGAACGAACCCAAGCTTGGGTTCGTTCAATGTCTCTTTTCTTTTTCCTTTTTAATTTGTCAAAGTTTTTATTTTTACTTTTTTGTTTTATTTTATATTTTTATTATTCCACCATCCATTGATCGATACATGTCTTTTTTTATTTAATTTTTCATCTTTTAATTAAATTATAGAATGTCCAAAATACCTCTATTAATTATAGTCAATATTTAGTTTGACCGTCAGTTAACTGACGGGAATGGTTTATTTGATATTTTTTTGAAACTTTTAGGAAAATTTGATGCATTTTCAAAACATAATTAAAATTTTGACACTTTTCCTAAAATGTAGAGATGAAACTAAAATTTACCCTTTGAAATATAGTATTTTTTATAAAATAGTGTAAAATTATAAGGAAAATCTTATATTTTATTCTGTTACTTTTGTTTTCATAGGTAGTTTTGATGTATTCAAATCATGTTTTGGAAGCTTTTCAAGGATCCTTATGGCTCTTTTCTTGTCTCCCAAGCTTAGCATCATACGCTGCTGAAAGAGTGCAACAATGAACATTCGATCACCAGCTAGCACCAGATTTTCACCCAATTGAATTGGATTATATTAAGCTGCATTAATGTAAAAATTAACAGTTTCTTAGCTGTAATTTACTGGTTCTACACTTCTACTGGCTGTAATTGTACAATTACTTGCAGTTTACTAGTCATGCAGCAGCAGTGTAACAGTTGTAATAGTAGTGTACACATATAATAGTTGTACTAAACTAAGTTCACAGATGTATGGAGGGATGCATGACCCAAGTAGTTTAAATAGGTCTGTGACATGTGTTTCAAACCTAAAGAAGATTTTTGTAGTTAAGAATTACAACATTGTATGTGTTACAATTTCAACACTGTAACTAATGGAATATAAATGGTCTGCTAGAACCATATCTGACCCACCCCAACTGCTCTTAATTTTCAGAGCAAGCCTTCCTTATCTGGAATTCTCCCTGCATCATGCGTGCTTCATTCTGTCTCGTTTCCGTTTGAATTTGTCTAGCTTTCTTGTCAACTCTTCTATTTTTACTACTATATCAAAATTTTACCATCTGATTTACTAAGTTTTTCATTAAAATAATCATCAAAATCCCGTATATGCTCTGCGGATGACTCGCCTTGTTCTTCCTAATTTGTTCACCAACAAACAATTAAATCAAATGTGCCAGTCAGTGCTAAACATCAGTCCTTAATTAAACATGAATATTTTTGCATATACATGTCTATCTTAACAGCACTTGAATTTTGAAAATATGTGTGTGTACATGTATGTGAATTGTATGCTAAGAATTCATGAACTTGACATTAATTTGGTTACCAAATTGATAGATCCATCTAACGCAATGAAAAATTTTTGTATCACTTACTCGCTTTGTCTCTACGTCAGACTTTTGAGGTTCATGATCTGTCTCATCCTTTCTGTGAGATTATGTTGCTCTGGTTCATGACCTGTCTCATCCTTTGTGTGATTATGTTGTTCTGCTTCATCCTCACTTTTGGATTCCAAGCATGGCACCATCACCAATGAACCGTCTTCCTAAATATTACACAATTGTATAAATGAATATTTAACAAAAATTGAAAGAATGAATCTACTTGTTATTTATGGAAGCAAACTAATAAATTAGAATCCAATACCTGTTCAACAAACTTAACCATTGTATGCGCAACTTTGTCAGCAACACTTTTCCAAATGTCCGCTGGATCAAAATCCTGCATCATATCACTCATGAATTAGTGAGATCAGTATAATTACATAGCAACAAACATATAGTTTGGATTAAACGCATGTTGTGGGTATTTTTCTGATTGTGTAAATGGGTTGGTAAAAGCCCATCAAGTGGATCCAATGAAGCGACCCAACAGGTTGAGGGCCCGGTTCACCAACACCTAACCCGAACGAGCTCTTCAGCTCGCAGGAACGAGCTCGCATTGCCACTACCGCTTTTAGGTCACTGGCCAGCATTATTCAGTTCGTTCTATACACAACTCATTGGTCAGAGCAAGGCTCAGCTCAAGGTCGCTCAAGTCAGTAACCAGTTCGCAAATTGAACAGCTCGCCAAGGAAATCTTCCAGAAAAGGCAATAACCTAAATCAACCATGATTCTGCCATCAAAGTTGGAAATAAATTCAAATTCAAATATTAATAGATTTGATCCTTGATTTTACACAATCGACTCCTGATTTGGTACAAACTAATTTGGAAGTGTAATTAATGCATGATTCTTTCCTGTTTTATTTGTATTCAAACTGTACATGCTCCTCCCTATAAATAAGGGCTGAAACTCATTGTAACATATACACAGAGAAAATAATATGTTGTTACTTTATAGAAATTATTAGAGGATCAGTCATGGATGTAGGCACCATTGTCAAACATAAAATTCACTGTGTATACGTTGTTCTTACTTTTCTTTCTTTTTTCTTTGCATTGTTTTTCATTAATTGTAGGTATTGGGCTTTGAACTGTTGGTCGATTAGATTTTACCATTGACATTTTGGAGCTAGAGGAAGGGCCCAGATTGCAATTCTCTCTGAAATTTTCGAACAACAACAATGGCAAGAGTGAGAACAACCAGACATTTAGATGCGAAGGCTGACCAACCAGAAAGTCAAATAAGTCAGCAAAATAATATTCAGCCAATTGAGGATGCACCCATGCTCACAGCAAGCACATCTCATGTCCCGGTAATCTGCGCTGCTATGGGCATGCCTCCCCTACCTTCATCGACAACTAGTACTAATCGCCCCAACAGCTGAAGGGCTACAAGCGTGGCATCAAAGGCAGGAGGCATTAGAGGATACGGTCCGGCAGTTTGCAAATGCAGTAAGGGCGTTGGCATAGGCCCAAGCACAGGGTGTGCTTAGACTTAAGGCTATTGTTATGAGATAAGCATATTCGCAGCCTGAAGAGGGAGTGCAAGTATGAAAAAGACCATTAAGGGAGGTGTCGCGACCTACCAGTTCAGCTCGCTCTAACTCTAACTCGTGCCCTAGAGTTGGAGGTTACCAAGTTTGCGAAGAGAGAGAAGTTGCGCGTCCTACAAGCTTGAGAATAAGAGTTAGTCAGGATGGAAGCCGCCACGTGGAGGCTAGACATGATCGAGTCCGAGCCGTTTCTTGGTATGAAGAAGATGAGGTAGATGATCAACGACATGTAGGGTCGCGCCAGGTTGGCGGCTCGTTCAAGGAAAATCAAAGATATGCGCTAGATCACCGCTCCCTAGGTCACGAGCACAGAAGGGGACAAAGGCCCTAAGATCCACAGATAGAAGAGCTCATTTAGAGGGTCCAGCAGCTCGAAGCGCGACTTGCACCCCAGACCAACGTGACCATTATGGAGAGAAGACTCATTTTACTAGGGAGATCGAGACGCAGCCTCTCTCTCAGATTTAAGGTCCCAGCATTCTGTAATACAATGGAGACAGTGATCCCTATGACCACCTAGATGCATTCAATGTCCAGATAGATCTTCAGACGGACAACTCGCTGGTAAAGTGTCGCGTCTTCCTAGCCACCCTATGGGGACATTCCACGGACTTGGTTCAAAAATCT
>CM034466.1:13670532-13830330 GCA_019925255.1 Litchi chinensis
ATGAATGTAGTCTAAGTATTTAAGCTAACATAGACGAAATATATATAAATCGTTTCACTGGTTCACATCTATTCTATTTTGACATGATGTGCTTACCACACCCAATATTTTCATAAACAATATGTTACATTTAATATGACTCACTTTTTTATATTTAGACCTCATTTGATGCACATGATTGGATATAATAGGAATGAATGAGATTTAATAAGTATTATAACTGTTTTATGCAGTTGAGATTTGATTGAATTTGATTATTACGTGATGTCCTCACTTTACCCAATATTTTCTCAAACAATATATTACTTTTAATATGACCCACTGTTTTATATTTAGACCTCAATTGATGCGCATGAATATGACAAAATTGAATGAGATTTAATAAGTACTATAACATGTTTGATGCAGTTAGGATTTAAATGGATTTGATTAAATTAATTTAATATTAAATTAAATTTTAAATAAAAATATCTGAAGTATTTTAAAATATATTTAATGTAAATAATAAAAATAAAAATTAATTAAATATAATATATATTTTTAATTAATAGTAAAAGTTTTTACTTAATAAAACTACTTCAAATAAATTTAAAATTTTAAGTATATTTAAATTATAATTACTAATTTATTATTACTTATTAAAAATTATTAAAAACATTAAAGAAAAAATCTCGCCTGAGCGGGGTTTTTGAATCCCACTAATATTGATGCATTTCAAAAATCCTGTTGATAGGATGTATGGTGGGCTTGATTGGGCAAAGGAAGGAAAACTCCCCTTCCTTATGAGCCCTGAATGGTAGGCTTTGTAGGATGGGTAATTTCTAATCCCATCCGATCCCACAAATATGGCTGTCCACCAAAGGCGGTCTTAGTATATCGAATGTGGACGGTGGTCATGCTTAAATTATGTAATGTAAAAAAAACAAAAAACAAAAATTATGCATGCAATGCAGGAATGGTGAAATAATTTTGAATATTTGCACATTGTATTATTTAACCATTTCAATCATGTAATATAGATAATTAAATTTAAATGAATTTCTACTTTATATGATATGATTTGGATAACTAATCCAAGCCTATTTGTGGTGTGTTTGTTACAAGGAATTAGTTTGGGTTTAGAATAAATTCCAATCTAATCTCTTGTTTGGTGGTTTGATTTTATGCAACCATTTTTTCCCATGTTGATGTTGGTGGGTTAAATTTATCCTACCAACATGGGACACTTATTTTCAAAAAAAAAAAAAAAACTCTCCCTTTTTTTCCCCCTTCCTCACTTTAATTATATAAAACATTAAATTAATTTTTAATATTACTTTTATATACTTTATTAAAATATTAATAAATAATATATTTCAATAATAATTATAAAATAAATATTATTTTAAAAAATTAATTTTAAAGAGTTAGATTTTATTTTTCAAAATAATAATAATAAAATTTTTAACTTCATTTTATAAAAATAATATAATATAGAGATAATTCTAAAATACCTGCTCTAATTTAAAAAAATATGTTCATTTTCCCACTAAAATTTCATTTTTGTTCAAACTGCCTCTTACCATCAATTTTTTAATAAAAATGTTAGAGAAAATAAAAATATCCAATTTGATGTTGATGTAAATAATATAATAATATAAAAATATAAAATTAAAATAAATAGTGTTAAATCCAAATAATATAAAAATATAAAAAAAAAACAATTTTAAATTGAAGTTCAAGAAAAAGTGAACCAAAAATAGAAAATTAAAAAAAAAAAAAAAAAAAAAAAAAAAAACCTAAACCCCAATGTCTCAATCATCTATCATTATCACTTCAGGAAGCTAACCTTGTCATTGACAACTTTTCTAAGCTTCCAATAGCTGGAAAACAAATTTACAAACTCAATATCCTAGTTATCATCATCAATCCTAGAAACTCAATCACAGCAACAAACTCAGAAACTCAATCAAACCCACAACCCTAGCCATCAAACCCCAACACCACCACTACCGATTTACAACAACAAACTCAATCAAACCCAAACCCCACCATCACCACCGTCAAACCTAATCAAACCTACCACCACCACCACCATTAAACCCAATCTTAGATTTATAAATCCAATATCCTAATTATCATCATCAATCCTAAAAACTTAATCACAAAAACAAACCCAAAAATCCAATCAAATTCAAAAACCCAACCATCAAACCCTAACACCACCACCACTAATTCACAATAACAAACCCAATCAAACTCAAACCCCAACATTACCACTACCACCACTACTGTCAAACCTAATCAAACCTATCACCACTCTCATCAACTCTATCCCAGATTCGCAAACCCAATATCCCCATTATCATTATCAATCTCAGAAACTCAATCATAACAACAAACCCAGAAACCCAATCAAACCCAAAAACCCAACCGTTAAACCCCAATACCACCACCACTAATTCATAGTAACAAACTCAATCAAACCTAAATCTCAACATCACTATCACCACCACCACTATAAACCAAATCAAACCCACCACCACCATCACTATCAATCCTATTCAAACTCAAACCAACATCACCCCTCCCCCCCCCCCCCCTTCCTTAAACCACACATCACTCGGTACGGTGGGGTTGAAGCTTTAAGCAGAAATTTTTTTTTAAAAAAAACTGAGATTTAAGAGAAAGGTGAAGAAAGATGAGAAAGAGCATAATGAAGAGAGAGAGAGAGAGAGACAAGGTGGAATTAGTGTGTCAAAATCGATGGAGAAGTTGAGTAGATCAAAATCTGGTTTTAAAAGTACCGATGAAGATGGATGTGTCATAATCATTAATAGTGGAGATCGGTGGCGATGGCGACGACGACGAGATAAGTAGAAGAAGAAAAAAAAAAGATGGGAAGAAAAAGATGATGATGATGATAAGTTGAGTGACGATGAAATGTAATGGGTTTTTTGGTTTTTTAATTTTATTTTTTAACTATAATGTTATTTTATTAATTTTAGTATAATATTTTTATATTTAATATTATTTACTTTGAATTTTTATATTTTAATTAATTTTTATGGCATTTTCCATTTAACCCTTAAAGTCAAACGGTCAACCAAATTAAGCTAACAAAATCTATGACCGTTAGAGGTATTATTATCCTTTTACACGCCTTTAAGAGATATTTTGAATATTTTCCTTAACGTTAGAGAGGATTTCGAACAAAAATGAAATCATAAATGGTAAAATGGACATTTTTTCAAACTAGAGCAGTTTTTTTGGATTATCCTTATAATATATCCTTAGTTTTTGTTCAATCTTATAATAGGCCAAATGGTAGACCTATTTTTAATGCAATCTCATACAACACCAATCATATCACTACGGTACTTTATCCAAATCTACTCTTATGTTATCTAATCTAATTTAATTTCATCAAAATAATTTAATCCAATTTCACTTGTCAAATGAGGTTGTAGTGCATGAAAAGTTTTGTACTTCCCATGGTTCGTAAATACGGCCGTATATACGGCGATACGATCATATCAGACTGCAAGCGAATAGATATAGGCGTATCTTGCCCATATCTGTTTTTTCCCCTTTTTTGGGCACAAGTACGACCGTATACGAGCAGTACAATACAGATACGATCGTATATTGCAATATACAATATACGACCGTATATAGGCAGAAGGGCAAAATCGTCAGGTGTGAAGGGGATATATAAGGCTGTTTACCCTATTTTCATCTATTTCTGCCTGATCCGCTGCCTCCCACCCATACCCAGTTCACCGACGCGAGAAACCACCATTTCCGGCACAAGAACCACCGTTTCCGGTGCAAGAACCACCGTTTTCGGAGCAAACACCACCATTTTCGACGCAACAACCACTGTTTCGGCGCAAACACCACCGTTTCGATGCAAACACCACTGTTTCCAGCGCAAACACCACCGTTTTCAACAACAGTCCCTCCCTCCCAACCTCTGTCTCCCCCGACGCCAAAAAACCTCCCATTTCCGGTGTCGAAATCGTCCATTTCAACGATGCACCCGGCTGTCTCCCTCTCTTTTCCAGTGGTATTTTTTTTGTCTCTCGAACTGTTCTCTCACTCTCAAACTCTCTCTTTGAACATTTTCTTTTGTGGTTGTGATTTATGAACTAGTTGTGATTGTGATTTGTGGTTGTGATTTGTGACTGTGGTTTTGATTTTTGGTTGTGATTTGTAAACCGGTTGTGATTGTGATTTGTGGTTGTGAGTTGTGACCTTGGTTGTGATTTGTAGATTATAAATTTGTGATGGCAAGTAATAAAAAGGATCTGGCATGGAAGTGTGGAGTTGAGATTGAGATAGATGGAAAAAAATATATGAGGTGCACTTTATGTGATAAAGTAATGAGGAGAGGAGTATATCAGATGAAAGAGCACCTTGCGGGTGTTAAAGGAAATGTCACCCCATGTGCTAGTATTCCGTCGGACATTAGGGATGACATTAAAAGTTATATAGAGCATTCAGAGAAAGTTAAGAGATTTAATCAGTTAATTAGGGAAGAAAGAATTGACAAATGTGTGACATTGAATAGTCGATCGAAGTCGACGGAAGGGTCGGGTAGTGGTAGTGTGACCGAAAGTCAAAGAGGGGTTAGGGGACCTATGGATAAGTTTCTAAATAATGTAGAAGATGATCAAATTGAAGAGTTAGAAGGAACTAGAAAGGGAGGAACTAATAAGGAGTTACATGATCGAACATGCGATGAGATAGGCCGATTCTTTTTTGAAAATGGCATCGCATTTAATGTTGCTGATAGTCCATCTTTTATGGCAATGACTCGGGCAATTGGGCGCTATGGGACAGGTTTGAAGCTACCAAATAGCTATGAGTTAAGGACTTCTATATTAAAGAGGGAGGAACAAAACACTGAAGCTATTGTAGCTGAAGTGAAGAAGACATGGGCGAAAACAGGAGTGTTGATATTGTCAGATGGGTGGAAAGATATGAGGGGTAGACAGTTGATCAATTTTCTTGTAAACAATCCTTATGGCATAGTTTTCCTACATTTGGTTGATGTTAGTGATGTAGTGAAGGATGCGGCGTTGTTGTTTCATTTACTTGATGATGTGGTTGAAGAAATTGGAGAGGATATTGTTGTTCAGGTGGTGACAGATAATGTCTCCAATTACAAGAAGGCTAGGAAAATGTTGATGGAAAAGAGAAAACGATTATGGTGGACGCCGTGTGCAGTTCACTGCATAGATTTAATGCTTGAAAAACTTAGAGAACTACCCAAACGCAAAAATGCATTAAGAAAAGCGAAGAATGTACTCTAAAAGTTTTAGTATTACTATTTCTTTCTATACTTTTTTAACTTAACTCATTTTTTAATTAAAAATTTATATCCTATAATAGGTGACTAATTTCATTTACAATCATGAATGGTGTTGGCATTGATGAGAAAGTTTACAAATAAAGAATTAGTTCGACCTGCTCCTACAAGGTTTGCTACTGCATATTTGACATTACAAGGTATATCCGAACTGCGGCAACCTTTGCAACATATGTTTACTTCAGTGGAGTAGGAGGGATGTTCATATGCAAAGAAGGCAGAAGGGAATGAAGTCAAGAAAATCATATTGACAGATTTGACTTTCTGGGAAAATATCTCTTATGCATTGAAAACAACTAGACCTCTCGTTCATGTGTTGAGGATAGTGGATTCACAAAAAGTGCTTGCAATGGGATTTATTTATGGAGCAATGGATACGGTTAAAGAGGAGATAACCAAAAACTTAGGTGGTGATGTTGTAGCTTATAGTGAGATTTGGAATATAATTGATGAGAAATGGGAATTTCATATGCACCGTCATTTGCATGCAGCTGCCTACTTTCTAAATCCTTAATATCAATATTCACAAGAAATGACCGATCATGAGATTAAGTAGGGGTTGTATAAATGCATGGATAGGCTTATTGCAGATGATAGAGATAGAGAGAAGGCTGATTTGCAGCTTGAAAATTTCAAGCAAGCAAGAGGGATGTTTGGCATATCCCAAGCAAAAAATTCTATCATGAAACGTACTTCTGGTATGTGGAATTTTCTTTTAGGTGTAATTCAATTATTTGTGTTTTCTTACTGAAGGGATTCTACCTTGTAGTTGAATGGTGGATGCAATTTGGAGATCGCACTCCAGAGTTAAGATCTTTTGCAATGAGGATTTTTAAGTCTTACTTGCTCATCTTTCGCTTGTGAGCGGAATTGGAGTGTGTTTAATATGGTATGAGTTCAATTAGAATATACTATAAAATTATTTTTTCATTGATATTGATTTTTTCATTATTAATTATTGTAGATTCATACCAAGAGAAGAAATCGGTTGGCCACGGAGAAATTGAACTCATTGGTATATATAATGTACAATAGAAAATTGCGGCAGAAATTTGAGAAGCTATAATGTTTATCTGATGATGTTGATCCCTTAGTTTCTGCTGACTTGCCTTCCGATAATGAGTGGCTCACAGGAGAAGATGTTGTGGAACCGAGTGGAAGTAGGCTACAACAACGAAAGAGGATTAGAGATACACGTAAGTTTATCATTAAGTAAATTGAGTGACTTGAATATACATTGAAATTTTTAATTATATTACTTTAAATTCTTTTGGCGTAGGGAAAAGGAAAGGGTGTTCAATCAGTAGATGATAAACTGGAGTGGGATGACATCCCTAATGAGGAGGAGAATGATTGTGATGACGATGATGATGGAGAAGATGACAATCATGACACATTCCGTTTCCATTTCAATACTAATATTTTACCAGAGACTCTACCAGAATCAGATGATTAGATCATCTTTTGTTTTTATGACTTTTGTATTGTTTTGGTTTGGTATTATTAGTTTGTTACTACGTATGAGCAATACATTATGGTTCACCTTTGGTTTTTATGACTTCTGCATTATTTTTGGTTTGATTTGATATTTAAATACATTGTTGTTCTAGTAAGTCATGATATTTCCTACTGTTTTTGTTTTTGTTTTTTTTTTTAACCATTTGCCGTATAATACGCCTGTATAATGTGTACCGACTGTACCGTACCGCACCATTTTAGAGTGCCCGTACTGTACCGTACCACATATTTACGAACCTTGGTACTTCCTATGCTCAAATGGGCATGCAACGTTAACCCAATGATGCACAACTTGAAAATTCAAGATTAAACATGGATGTAATGTATTTTGTTTCTTGGGTCCCAATCTTCCTACAAAGTACATGCAAAAGCTGATGTGGTGATATTATGTCCATAGAAATTAATTTGAGGTCGACCCCGTTCATGTTTAGCTAATTGATGGAGACTTTCTTTGTTTTCATACGTCGTTTTGACAACTTTATAGGTGCAATTTGCTACGTGTCAACATTTTCATGTGATGCAATCATTGATATCTACTTCAATTTTTATTTTTATTTATTTTTTAAATATTACTAGTATAAATTATAATTATTGGGACCACAATAATAGAACAATGATGATACAATCCAAAACATAATATTTTTATTATAATCAACTTCCAAATAATCGGGAGAGAAAACTCTATTTTAAAAGGAAAACTACCCTTTATGTCCATAAAAATAATTCGGGGTCGGCCCCTTTATGTCCATAGTTGATGGAGACTTTTTTGTTTTCATGCGTCGTGGTGCTTTGACAACTTTATAGGTGCAATCTGCTATGTGTCAACATTTTCATGTGATGCAATCATTGATATCTACTTCAATTTTATTATTTATTTATTTATTAAATATTATTAGTACAAATTATAATTATCAAGGCCACAATAATAGAATATTGATGATATAGTCCAAAATATAATATTTTTATTATAATCGACTTCCAAAGAATCGGGAGAGAAGACCCTATTTTAAAAGGAAAACTACCCTTTATATCCATAGAAAATAATTCAGGGTCGACCCCGTTCATGTTTAGCCAATTGATGGAGACTTTTTTTGTTTTCATGCATCGTGGTGCCTTGACAACTCTATTGGTGCAATATGCTATGTGTCAACATTTCATGTGAGGCAATCATTGATATCTACTTCAATTTTTATTTTTTATTTATTTTTTAAATATTTCTAGTACAAATTATAATTATCGGGACCACAATAATTGGATATTGATGATATAGTTCCGGACATAATGTTTTTATTATAATCAACTTCCAAAGAATTGGGAGAGAAGACCAAATTTTAAAAGAAAAACTACCCTTTATGTCCATACAAATTAATTCGAGGTTAGCCCTATTCATGTTTAGCTAGTTGATAGAGAATTTGTTTGTTTTCATGGGTATTGATGCTTTGACAACTTTATAGGTGCAATCTGCTATGTGTCAACATTTTCATGTGATGCAATCATTGATATCTACTTCAATTTTTATTATTTATTTATTTTTTAAATATTACTTGGACAAACTATAATTATCAGGACCACAATAATAGGATATTAATGATACAGTCTAGAATATAATATTTTATTATAATCAACTTCCAAGAAATCGGGAGAGAGGACCCTATTTTAAAAGGAAAACTGTCCTTACCACTTTGACGAAACTTAACATAATTTACCCACACATATAGAAGAATCAACTGGTAATTTAACCGTATTTGTGTCGTCTGATAGTCAAACCTACATGATCTTTGTTAGACAAAGACAATGCAGGAGTGTTGTGCCACCAAGATACAACAACTTGAGTACTTTAATTTTTATTTTTTAAAATTTAAATATAGCATAGTAAAAGGTGGTTGAGATAGTGAAATTCAGTGCGATCGATTATTAATTATTTTTTGAGATATACTTTTTATTATAAAAACAAAATCTTCCCACACTTCATAATTTAATTAGTAAAATTGATAAAATGAAAATAATGCACTCAAATACTGTATTAAAAGTGGATATACAAAAATTTAATTTTATTATTTATTCTATAACACTTTACCTTACTACTTGTATTTAATTTATCAGTTATATTAAGAATTTTTTTAAATTTATATTAAGAATTTTATTTTAAACTTTCGATGTGTTATGTAATAGTTTTATTTGATTTATATGTAATAAGTAAAATTAATTGATTTCATATATCTATGGACAGAAATGTTCATACCATAATGTGATATAAATTAAAATTTAGATTTTAGATTTTAACATTACCATTTATCTATATCTTTTGTGAATTAAGTTACATTATCAACATAATAAATTTATGTACATCCATTTATAGTTTAAGCCAATGGTGATTAGTGTTTTTTTTTTTTTTTAATATTTACGATAGATATTCAAACACCACTATTTATATATTTATTATCAATATATGCGATGAGTTTAAATATGTATAAATGTATCTTATTTCAAGTTGTTGACCAATAGCAAATAGGGCAAATGAGGCCTTTGTTACTTATGATGTTATTGACTTTCTTGAACTTTATGCTAACATTTTAGAAGTAACTCAAATTGTCAACCATGTAATTATAGTAGCTTTAACTTCTCAATTAATTTGAATGGGAAAGTCTACCAATTTGGTTTTGTAGGTCTTGAAAGTTCAATGAAAATGATTTACAAAAGTAGAGAAGTAAATACGGACCTTTTCAATAATAATGGGGAAGTTAAGATGCTTTTAATCATGTCAATAAAATGATGGGTTTGAATTGTAGTATATCACTATATTAGATAAGATAATACATTGTATTGAGCAAATGCCCAAGAATAGTCTTGTTTTAAGGCTTGTTATTGTTTTAATTCACCTTCAATGATTTTATTATTTTCGTCAATGTCCTTGTAAGGATTAAAATACTCCTCTACTTATTTCAAAAAAAAAAAAAAAATACTCCTCTACTATTTTAAATAATTAATTAGAAAACCATCCCCTCCATCTTCATCCCTATTTTTCAGATTTTCTAAAATTGATATGAATGTGAATTTAAAATTAGTTTAATCTTATTTTGTTTTATGAAGATAAAAAGTCGTAAAACTAATGAAGACGGAAAAAAATACTACGAACTATTAATTTAGAGCTAGTTATTATTATTATTATTATTATTTTGGTCAATCGTTGTGATTGTCTCATCGAAAAGTCTCTAGATTATAAATGCACGAAAAATTCGGTTGTCCAACCGCGAACCAACTACTCCTCCACTTTAGCAAAGTTCTTACATTTGAATTTAGAGGAAATTATTAAATAATCACTTTTAAAAATTTTACCAAATCCCTTTTTTTATTAAAATTATTAAATAATCAAATTTTAACTTTATGAAAGCAATACCAAAGGAGCTTTACATCTTTTTTTTTAACAGCCGTGTACAATTACTAATCATATAAGCTAGCCAACTATGATAAACAAAAATGATATATTTAATAAAAAATTTGATTACTTTATTAGTTGAGTAATGTTATTATTAATAATAACTCTTAGATATTATTTAATAAATATCCTTACAATAAATTTAAATGTTATTATTAATGAATAATCTTTCTCAACTAATAAGTAGTCAAACTTGATCTTAATCCAAACTTTCTTTGAATTGGTGGTTAAAATCCTGATTTTAACAATTAAACGACGTAAGGACAGTCAATTAAAGTCATCTATGTATGAGACCATCACATGTAACCTCTTATCAATAAATTGAAGACCAACGTGGAAAATACATTTTCTAATTAATCACCTTTACAATCGAATAAAGATAAATAAAATCATGATATTAGTTGAAAAAAATTACTCATCAATAATTAATTTTGAATTTTTTTAGTAATTTCTTATAATCAATTTAAGAATGGTTATTAATAAATAAACTGGCCGACCGAGTAAATATCTTGACTTTTTGTCATGATCGAAGTAAATGCAAGGCGTCCTCATTATATTGGCGGCTAAAATTATTGATTTTAACGACTCTACGACGCGACGGCAGTCAATTAAAGACATCTACGCATGAGACCACCACGTGTCACCCCTATAAATACATTAAAGACCCCAGCGAAAAGTGCATTTTCCAGCGAACAGCAAAACAAATGTCGATGAATCCGAATTCGATCATTCCTTTCCCATTCTGTAAGCTCCCCATCTGATTCTCCTCCCTCTCCCAAAATAAATAAATAAACCGCATCGCAGTCGTCAACGATGACGGATTCGCCGGCAACTCATCGCCGCTGTTCCTCCTCCGAGGTCTCCGTCGAAGCGCCGGTCGTTTGCGACATCGAAATCGGAGGCGAAATCGGCAATGCCGATAATTCTTTAGGTTTTTGTTTTTCCCTATCAGTGATTCTTCGAGAAGGATTTTCGGTTTCTGTGTTACTCAAATTAGGTTAATTAATTGATTTGTGAAATTTTGTTCAGGACAATGCAATCACAGTGAAGCAGCGTCGACGTCGACCGTTGAAAAGTCGGAGCCAGCCGAACCGGTGAGATCGAAAAGCAAACATAGTAACAAGCTCACTGTGCTTGCCAGCAAGTTTTTCGATGAGAAAGTTCCTATCAAAAAGAAGGTACAAATTATGTGTTCTGGTGATGGATGGATTGATTAACTTGTATTTTGTAATTTTGTTGTTGGTGTTAAAGGGCCTGATGTCGTATTATTTGATGAGTGTTTGTTTGTTCTTGATTTGCTTTAAATAAAATTGGTGCAGCTTAAATGGTTAAACCGTGTTGCAACTGTGAAAGATGATGGGACTGTACAGTTGGAAGTTCCGGCAGATATTAAGCCTCAGAGCCTTGATTTTGGAACCGGAGTTGCTTACAATGGATCTGCAGATGATGAACCACTCGAGGGAGAAGATTTTCAGAATATACCTCCGCTGCAGATTTTAATGCTTATTGTTGGAACACGAGGAGATGTACAACCATTTGTTGCAATTGGAAAACGTTTACAGGTTTGGTTATATTTTTAATTATTTGTTTCTTGATTTGTGATGTCTATATGGTTTTTAGTTTGTAATCATAAATGAAGGCTATTGGGTTCCCTACTGGTTAATGTCAGTAATGTAGTTGTAAGGATTTTGGATAGTAGTGTAGTTTTGTTTGTAGACTCAATCTTTGTATAGTTCAAAGCAAGCTCCATGAGCTTGGTTTGACATGCTGAAAAAAGAACACTCTTTCAGTGGGGATTTTAAGAATTCAACAAATTTCAGCACATCCCTGTTCTTCTTACAAGACAGACAATATAATGTGGTTACCAGTTTATGTAGATGACATACTGGTCATGGAATAACATGCGTTCAATAGAGGAAGTGACAAAGAAATTAAATAAAAATTTTGCTCTCAAAATGTTGGCATCTCTCAGCTGTATCCTGGGAATAGAACTAAGCAGAGGCAACAATGGAAATCCATTTGATTCTATCAAAGTGTATTTTAGATTTACTCAAGAAAATAGAGATGGAAGGATGTAGTTGTTTCCCAACACCTATGAGCATTGGTATTAAATTCTTAAAGGATGAAGGCAAGGCCTTTACAGATGCAACACTATATAGAAAGCATCATAGGATCTCTAGATTTTCTAGCCATCACAAGACCAGAAATAACTTTCAGAGTCAATAAGTAAAGTCAATTTATGGAGAGTCCAGTGCTTAAACCTTGGCTGGGCTTCAAGTAATGATAAATCATGGCTTTTATTTTGAACTTGATGGAAGAATAGAGTTTACTGGTAATACCGATGCTGTTTGGAGATGTGATTTTGATGATATAAAGTCAATTGGGGAGGGGGGGAAGAGGTGGTTAAGAAGCAAATCATTGTCCATAGGTCAAGTACAGAGTCAGAATATAAAACTTTAGCGCAAGTAGGAGCTGAGGGTTTGGATGTGCTCTCAACTATCTGAACTAAAGATTCAGCTTGCCGGCATCCTTGTTGTGTCGTGTGATAACGTTGGTGCAGCATCGCTAGCTGCAAGTTCGGTGTTTCATAGCGGGACGGAGCACATATAAATAGGTGTGCATTCTATTAGAGACAAAATAGCTAACAGAGAGCTTGAAGTAAGATATGTGCCTTCCAAAGATTAAGTTGCTGATATCTTGGCTAAAGCTCTTGCAATTGACAGATTTAATTATCTAAGAACCAAGCTTAAAATTTTTTCACAGCATTAAGCTTGAAGGGGGATGCTAGGACATGAAGATTAAATAGCAGCTCTAATGATTCTGTCAACTGTGTGTACACATCAACAGTCTACAGGGAAAAAGTGTACACTGTTGGTAGGTGGCACAGCAAGAAAAGCAATGTTTTCCGTTTTTTAGAGCAGTTTCAAAATGTAAGGATATTTGTTAGTGTGGCTGTAAATTAATCTTTCTTCTAGACTATTCCTAAGCTTGTGTAGTGTATTCTTGAGTAAACTCATTTATAATAAAAAATCAGAGTTCATTCTTTATTCACTGTTGTGAGCCTCCTTTTTACCTTTTTTATTTTTTAAGAGATTCTTGCAAAACCATAACCTAGAGCATTATGGGTTGATGTAGATGTAACTGCTTGCAGGAAGATGGCCATAGAGTTAGACTGGCAACTCACACAAATTTCAAAGACTTTGTCTTGACTGCTGGGTTGGAGTTTTTCCCATTAGGTGGAGATCCTAAAGTTCTTGCTGGCTGTAAGTGTCTAAATACTATCATAGTACTTTATTTTACGATCCTGGTTGTTCTAAAATTTGACTTAGATTTTATCTGCTTATTTTGTGACTTATTGATTGCTCAATTCATAAACATCCAAAACTTTTACCAAAAACCATTGCCCTTTTAACTACCAAGAAGCGTTCAGCTTCTTTTTCACTTATAGCGGTTGCTATCCTTAATTTTACTGTCAACAATAGACTTCTAGCCTTGAACGCTATTGATTTGGACTTTCAACCTGTTACATCATTGACCAAATTAAATATAAATGTATAGAATCTGTCATTTGTTTTTGGTATCTCCATTTTGTGACAATATCTAGCTCTGTTTTTGTGACATAATTAATTTCTGCAAATTTGTCTGTGATAACTATAATGCCTTTGAATCTATAGCCTCTATTTCATGACATATGAATTTCTTCAACCTTTTTGTGATTTGGATTAGTTCTGAATTTTTAAATATGCAGATGGCAGCTAATAGATTTCAGTGATTTTACTTCTATTGTCAATAGGCAAGTCTTCTAAATTGTTGTTGAGAAACTATTAATTCTTTTTTGGTTTGTTTACTTTAACCTTCACCTCCCTATCCCTTTCATCCTATTTCCTTTGTTCTACAAGGGTGTTAATGTTAGCCGCAGATGGAGTGGATGTGGTTTGCCCGTTTTCATTTTTCCCACTTCCTATTAACTGTGTTTTTATTTTTTCTTAATGACTTTCCTCTGTTAAGACATCAGCTCCTGAATCGATTTTTTTTTTTTTTTTTTTTTTAAAAAAAAAAATCATTAAATGGGCCTTATTAGCAGCTTTTATAGAGAGTAGCAAACTAAACAGTCCTTGCCCTACCCTTTTCTCTTTTTCCTCTATAATTCAAACTTATTTAATTTAGTTATTCAAATGTAATATTATATGCATTGTGTTAATTACTGTATCTTCTACAGATATGGTCAAGAACAAAGGTTTCTTGCCATCAGGACCCTCGGAAATTCCTGTTCAGCGAAATCAGTTGAAGGAAATTATTTTCTCCTTACTTAAAGCATGCACCGAACGTGACCCTATTTCTCAGGTTCCATTTAAACCAGAAGCGATAATTGCCAATCCCCCAGCATATGGTTAGACTTTCTCACCATTTCTTTTTGGAATGGATTTGCATAAGATTTTTTATTTTTTATTTTGTTTTATTTTATTATCTTATCGAGCAAATAATGTCACTTACGGTTGAGGCCAGAAGATATTTTATGGGGGAAAAGTCTCACTAATGTATGTTACCGCTGTTTTTATATATTTTACTGGTGAAAAATCTTCTTAAGCTAGAAACAAAGTTCTTTTAATCACCTAATAAGTGGGGGCTGAGCTAGAAAATTAGAATTTTGGGGTGACAAAATCATTTTCACTTTTTATCACTATAATATACAATCACATAATTCAATTCACTTGAACTTAATAGATTTCAGAAACCATAGAATCTCTCACTCAGTTTGACTGGAGATAGTGACAAACATTGGAAAAGAAAGGAGGTGTTTAATGGAGTTAAATTAAAGGAACCAATATTTAACTTAATGGTTATTTGTTTATTTATTTTTCGAAAGAAAGTCTTTGTTTCCTATAAAAAAAAATGTTGAACTTCTTATTACAAGTTTTACATCAAAACAAGGTAGGCTAGATAATATTTGTGAAATATAAAATTTGAGGTCGCTCATTTTTTATCTTGAAATTTAAAAAAAAAAAGATCAAATTGGCAATAATAATAATAATAATATTCTTGTTTTAAGAATTAAGTCATCAGAAAAAGTGTGTTGGTGCCACCTTTCTCAGTGCAAAGGGCAAGGTTCAAAGCACCAAACCAACAAAAATTGTGGGCGATTTTCCACTAAGATGTGGATAGACCTCTCTCGGCTTCTGGGAGCAACATTTCGGGCCGCGTAATAGAATTTTATCTTACTTAGGTCGACAGTTGTTTGATCTAGTGTTAAAAGGTTAAAAAAAAAAAAAAATCATTAACTTAAAATTTTTAGTGCATTGTTTGTTTGTTTGTTTTTCCTTTTTTTAATTTTTTTAAGTAAGACAATTGTGAAAGCATGCATATTTAATGATAATGAAAAAATTAAAACTCCAGTGCGTCTAGACTTGTTCTACACTTCAAAAAACACTGAAGCAGAATTATAATAATTTATTTAAAAAAAGAAGAAGAAGAAGAAGAAGAAGAAGAAGAAGAGAAGCTGATGTGTGCCCTTGAACTAAATTATAGTACATAAAACACCTGCAAATATGTAGTTTCCGTGGTTTATTGGAAACTATATATAAATAATGAAAGAGAATCAATCATGAAGAGAAATACTAAAAGAGAATAAATCTTTGGATAATACAAATGAACTTTAGATGAACTTTTTATTAAACTCCCTGTGGTACAGAATAAAAAGAATATTGTTGTGAGTAAAATTTAGGTTCTTTGTTGTAAATTGATAAGAAATTTGAATGATAAGAATAAATAGTTGAAGGAAAGTAAATTCCCAACTAAGAGGGTAATTTCTGTTGTAACTTTACAAAGGTTTTGGGTAGTGTTTCTTCTACTGCCCCCTTGTAAGTCACAAATTCATTAATTTCTAGCAATATAATCTGCCGTTTTCCCAAAGGACTTACCAGAAAACAAGCTCACCTACACAGACACACACATACATATTCTGAGTTTTTGGGGAGCAGTGAGAGGGGTTCCCACCACTATCAGTCTTTGCTAATAACTGGAAGAAACCATTAGGACTTTCATAATTCTGTTGTATGGTAATACCACTTGACAGACATTTTATGATAGTTATTTCTGGTGTTATGTGCAATACTTCATTTGTAATTTTGTTTGGATGAAGGCAGCTGATGTGACCAAATGCTTGTTCAGGACACACACATGTTGCAGAGGCACTCAAAGTTCCAATTCACATAATTTTTACGATGCCATGGACGTAAGTGTTGTTTGGTTGGGCCAATCTTTATGCTAGACACACTTCTAGATAAAAGCTTTTGAATTTGGTAGTTAAATGCATAGGTTGGTGGTTATAACACCTCTTCCCAAATGTTAAGGTTCAAAATTTAACACCGAGGCAAAAAATCAAAAAGGGCTTGAATTGTGGATGCACTGTCCGTTTTGGGTTTGGAGATATTTTAGAGAATCACTATTAGTTATTTGTAGCATTGTTTTTATTTTTTATTTTTAATTATTTGATTAAGAATAACATGAATGATACAAGTCTCGATGCTTCTATTTAGTTTGGAATTGTTAGTTTGAAGTGCATGGTAATGTTTTTCTTCCCTTTGTCAGGCCTACTAGTGAATTTCCTCATCCTTTATCCCGTGTTAAGCAACATGCTGCTAACAGGGTGAGTCTATGCTATCTATTTGTGCATGATATTGTTTTTGTTTAAAATTTTAAAGTTCATAGGTGCAGTGGAAATTTCAAAATCAAAACGGGTAAATAGTGAAGAAATGATAAACTAAAGCATAAAGTTTTATTACTGAAGAACAAACATGAATAAGATACATAACATAAACAACTTAAGACCTATTTATAATGTTCTAATCCTATTCTTAATGGAAATAGAGATCTTAACTAATAAATGAAGATTCTAGTGTTGATTATCAAGTAAAATCTTAATTAATAAATGAAGATTCTAATCTTGATTATCAAGTAAAATCTTAATTAATAAATAAAAATCCTGAGAAATCAAATAAAGATCCTAGGAGATCCAAATAAAGATCCTAGGAAGTCAAACTTGTCCTAAATCTTTAGTACTTCATAACCTTTTAAATTCTCAGACAAAATGAAGATGCCTATATAAGGAAACCGCATACTAAACTGCCAAATTCCATTTCTTTCATTCTATGTTATTTTTAATATTTAAATATTCCAGTCTTCTTTCTAGTCGTCTTTTACCTTTTCATGCTCTAACGTTCATTTGAGCCTCATGTCTTTTTTGGGCAACAACATTGAGAGCTGCTTTGAATTTTTCAAACCATGTATGCTAAATGTTAGTGGCTGACCTTCATCAACAGCCTAGCTCGATCTTTTGCTTTAACCTAAGTGCATGTTCAGTATATTTCACCGCCCATCCAACCATTCTTCTCCAAATATCACATTAGATCAACATTTCTTGCCATCTTGAATTTGTTCATAACAATACTGGTTTCAGTTTATGTGAAGTATTAAGTTTTCAGCTTATATGAAGTATTAAGTTATGTATTAATAATTTCTGTTGCAGCTCTCATATCAAATTGTTGATGCATTAATATGGCTTGGAATACGAGACATGATTAATGAATTGAGAAAGAAGCAGCTGGGGCTAAGGCCTGTGACATATTTGAAAGGATCCTACAGCTCCCCTCTGGATGTGCCTTATGCATACATATGGAGTCCTCATCTTGTTCCCAAACCAAAAGGTCACTTTTCAGTGTTGTTAAATTTCATATATTTAATGGTTGTAGTTATCTGCTGGGTTGATTATGGAAGGTTACACTTACAGAATGAATGATATAAAATTTTTAAGCGTTTTTGCTACAGTTTATCTCTGTTGTTCTATTTTAACTTGTCTGGTGGGAATTCATTCTCTGGAATTTGTAAATATTTAACTTCTTCAGGTATGGTGTTTTGGTGTTTTACTGTTATATATATTTTTAATTTTTTCTTATCAATTTTCCCATTGGACTTAGGAGGCTTTAGGTATATGTTCTGATTACATTTTAATAGAGCACAACATCAATAGTCATATGTACTGCTTTCTTCTTCTGGATATCTATACGCTTTGCAATCAGTCTAATGGGAATTTTTCAAAATAGCCCCTACTTTTTCATGAAATATGACTTTTTCCCTTCTTTAGTTTGAAAATATCTGTTTCTTGAGAATTCTTACGCGTGCATGCACATGCACACAAAATGTCTAAACCAGGATCCAATATCAATTTTTCATTTCCTAGACCAAGTTATGGCTATTGGATCAATCCAATGACCATAACTTGATCTGTGTAATTATATATAATTAATTTAAAAAAAAAAAAAAAAATTGCCAGGATAGGGTGGACATCACACTATCCTAGCTGAAAGAAACACCTGCCCTTCATTTATTTTCTCTCGTCTCCATACTGCTTTCTCTCTATTCCTTTTCACTCTTTCCCCATTCATCTCCATTGTTGAAACAAATTGATTTTCTTCTCTGCATCTCCATTGTTGATTTAGTACGTTTCGAAATTCAGCCTGTAATATTCTGCTGTAATTTTTGAGTAAATTTTTTATATACCTTTTGAGATGTAAATGGAAAACAATTTATTTAATCCTAAAATTATTAATCTACAAAACATACATTGGGTAGTTTATGTGGTTAAAAGTTGATAATTGAGTTGTTGAGTCTGTGCACTGTTAATATCTCAAAATTATGTATACACAGACAAAAAAGGACAAAACATAAGCACGATACATGAAATCATAAGTAAAGTTTGTTTTCAGTTGGAAACTTAGGGCTGGCAGTGCAGCAAGAGTGAAGTGAGTCAACTTTGTTTCAGGATTTTGTTTTCACTTTTTGGTTAACTTTTTCTTAAAATATTTTTTTGGGTCTCTGAATCAAATGTGTATGTGTCAATAAATGTTGTAATATTACAATAATCTTTTATTGAGGGTTTATTTTAATTTATACTAATAACATGATTTTTTTTTTTTTTTTTAAAAACAATATTTTATGGATATCAAATTTCAGAACAGTCTAAAATAAAATTTAAAAGTCTTAACTAATAGAGTATTGTTTTTCTGTTTTTTATGTAATTTTATTTTCATGTTGCATTTAAAATTTTCATGTTGTATTTGAGCTTTTTAAGAATATTTTACAGCTGATGGATGAAGTGTACATTTCCATAGGAATTTAAAAACTATGATTTTTATTTACTATTTGGCATTTCCTAAGATAAAGTATATCTGGCCCATTATTAGTGGCATAGATAATCTATCTCAACTGTAAATTTTTTGTTTCTAACAATGGAGATGGATTGAGAAAGAGAGGGAAAAAAAAGAAGAAGAGAGAGATGGTGGTGTGGAGATGAGTGGGGAAAGAGAGAAAAAGAAGAACGAGAAGACAGTATGGAAATGAGAGGAAAAAACGTTGGGCAATGTGTTTCTTTGTGTTGGGACGGTGTGATGTCCACTCCATTCTGACATTTTCTTTTTGTTTTTTTAATTTAATTTTTAATTTTATTTTTATTTTTATAAACTACATAGATCAAGTGATGGCCATTGGAACTTGGTCTTGAAAATAAAAGATGGATACGGGATCCTAGATTAGAAACTTTCTATATTTGGATATATGTTAACATTTTAATAATCTGATTTATATTCTTGATGTTTATTGTATTAACTTTTTCTTTTTTAAATACTTATTTTATTGAACATTCTAATTTTTTTTGTGTTCTGTTTTGATTTAATAATAATACTCCATTGTCAAGTTTGATTGATCGATGTGTGAACTAGGGATTATATTTTAAAATTTGAGGGACTGTTTTGGTTAAGTGTGTAAATGGTAAAAAGAGTGGTACTTTGTGAAAATGTAGGGCTATTTGGGAAATTCATTTTATAGTTAACGAGGTAAAGTAGTTAGGGGAAAAATCTGTAAGCAGGTAAGCAGAAAACAGTGGGGCTCTAGAAGATGGCTTACAATCACGGAACCGGACAACATTAGTTGAACCTTTATTTAGGCATGCTATGGGAGTGATGTAAGAGCTTGGCCACTTAAATAGGATAAGAATTCCATCAACAAAAATGATTGTGGACAAGGCCCGAAGTAGCTAATCTATCTGCTACAATATTATTCTTTCTATGAATGTGTGAATCATGCTTTGTGGTTTTTTTTTCACCTATGTGGAATCAGTTCGGCTGACTTGCACTTGAGCTTAACTTCAATTTCTTGAAGGCTCATCAAAACAAGCTAACCAAGCCAAGCCTAGATCTGTTTTAAGTTGTAGGCAATTCAAATGATATTATGGTGGGACAACTGGTAATATGCTCACATTTTGGATAATGCTGCCATGTCCATAGCAAATAATTGCTTGAAGTCTGGGCCATATCAGATGTTTTATTTCTTGATTGGCTTAGTTTGTTGCTTTAGCAATACCTCTTAATCTTATCATCTTGTGTGTCTGGAATATGCCAGCCATTTGATTTTTAAAATTATTTTAGCATGCATTGTTTGATATGAGAAGGTGTCAGCTTAATTCGGTTTGGCTTTTTCCACTTCCTCTGCAGACTGGGGACCAAAGATTGATGTGGTTGGTTTTTGTTTCCTTGACCTTGCTTCAACTTATGTACCTCCAGACCCACTTGTGGATTGGCTTAAAAGAGGTGAAAAGCCTATCTATATTGGTTTCGGTAGCCTTGTGAGTTTCTTTTCCCGTTTATTTTCATAATTTTTTCTGTTGCATTTCCTTGAGAGGCTTTGTTACTATAAAATGTTGTTGAGACACTGAAATCTTTTTTGTTGTTAAGTTCTGTGGATTAGAATACTCGTAAAAATTGTTACCATCAGGTGAAAGGTTGTTGGATGACTGTTGTGATTTATTTATAGTACCACAGTGTCAGTATGATCTGTTACAATTCATTATGAGAGCGGGGTTATATGCGATGCACTCTTTGATAATTGAACTGGATCTGTTCATTTTCTTCCTTTCTTAAGATTGAAAGAATATGGGCATTAACAGTAGTATGGCCTATCTACTATGTTTTACATTTGCTAAGCTAGAAAGGCCCAATTTTTGTTTAGTTTACCTCTTGAATGCCCGCAAAATTTAGATGATAACTGAAGAAACGTGAGAAACCTAGGCTGAAATTTTATTCATCTTAACTCACCTTATTAACGAAGGAAGAGTTTAATATAAATATATGAAGTAGTTACAATCCTGCCTTGAATTTAGGAGCCTAAGATAATGAGCCTAATTGTAGATAAGGACTACTCTAAATAAGAAATATTCTAAAGATGAGATTTGAGTAACAGCTGCTCAATCTCTTGTTACAACTGACTTCAGTAAACTAACAAACAAACTGATTTCAACAAAAACCAACTCATGATCTGTAGCTGCAGCATATTGAACATGTCTTCAAGAAGTCTCACCAGATTTATGTTTCCTATACACCATATTCTATCTTTCGATGCCTCTTTTTCTGATACACCAAATTCTATCTTTTGACACCTCTCTTCTCATCTAAGGCAACCTATCTGTTAGATGGTCGATTTATTAGACGGGGAGGGGGGGAGGGGGCAGGGCGGGGCAGTGTTGTTGGGTGTTTGTGGACCAAATATTCAGTTCTTGGGGCTAGTTACACTTTAAACCATGTTGTTGGGCCAAAATATCTTAAAGACTTTAGTTTTTCATTGCTCAAAAAGGTATGGGATGACATATGATCTTGTGAGGTACCCATTTAGGTTTCTCTCATTTTTTTCTTCCAACTCATTTTGTTATCTTTTAGTGATATTGATATTTGATACTGGTTCTATCATTCTCAGTACCATCAAAATTGTACAAGTCCTATCATTGTTTAACTGGTTCTTCTCTCTAGACTGAACCATCTGTCTGGTTTCTGTGTAAAATTCTTAGTTGCTGCGATTATGGAATTCTCTCTGCCCAGAACTTTTTCTATCTTCAAAATAACCCTATTTTGAACTTTTTTTTTTTTTTGGGATTTATTTATTTATTTATTATCTTAATATATATCCAAATTTTGGGATGGTTATTGGATACAACTTGTTGAGGCTTCATCCTTTGTTGCCGAAGCAAAGGCATAGGCTAATGGTTTGTGTTTTCTTTTTATTTTGTTTGAATGTGCCGTTATGTGTTTAGACTGTACAGATAGTTTGTGTTTAGGAGCTTTGTGGTTCATTTGGAGAGAGCTTATGTTGTTATTAAGCATTGTGATGGTGTTTGTAATAGTTTGTTGAGGCAGTGATTGAATGCTGAGGGTGAACTGAAAAATTGATTGAACATTTGGTGCTAGGATGTTGATATGGTTGAATCTTGATGGCAAGTGCAAGTCTCACCTCAGGAATTTCACGTGACAAGTGTGATCCATTTTCTAAGTGTTTGAACTAGCAGGTTGAGATTTTCACTGAAGTTCCCATATCAGGAACGTTAAGTCAGTAAGGTGTGTGCATGCCTTCTGTTTTGTTGCGACGAAGTTTGGATGGGCTTTGAAGTGTAACCTGTACATTCCCCTTTAGCTCAACATCTTGAGAGTGTCCCTAGGTTTTTGTTTTTCTTACTTAATGTAAGTCAACTGGATTTACATTTTTCATTCTGCCAATTGATAGATTTTAACCACCGTTGAGTTATATTTGCTGATGGTGAGTTGTATCAAAGTTATTGGATTAACTAAAAACCATAATTTACAAGGTGACAACTCGTATTTATGGGAAACAAGAATTTATGAAAAGCAAGGGAAAAATATACCATATACAAGGGAGATGAATCAGAAATTCCCTAAAAGAAAAAGAACAATTCCCCCCACCAATTTGCATGAGAAAAAGAAAGATAAATAAAATATATCTAATTGCACCTCATTAAATCGTAGAATTAATTGCAAAACCTCAAAATGCATTTTCGTATTTTGTTTTCTTGCAATGGTGATGTGATAAAACTTTCAGTCATTCATCTCTATTCAATGTGTTGTATATTGTATTACTTGTTGTGCAGCATATCTATATAGAGTTTATGATATGCCTGAATAAGAAGGGCTAGCCAAGTAAATGAAGGTGCACATTGAAGTTAGCTAGGACTGATTGCTAAATTATTTATATAAAGAAATTTTGGCTCACCAAATTATAGTTTCTTTTCTAAAGAAGTCCTCATTCATTACATGAGAGAGAGACAAGTGGAAAGAGAAATTATTTTTTTGTAAATCTCTAACAGTGAGGTACAACATCTAAGGGTTGACCTGCTATATGCTTTTGTCTTATAATTTATTATTGGCAAGTCTCATTATCACAATTTGTTGTCATTGACAGTGATCTTATAATACAGTGTGTGCTTAGAATGCTCATATATGTGACTGAATAAAGATGAACTTCAATTATTTCTCTTGGATCACTGATGCTTGTATAAAATTTTTTGAATGCCTCTTTATATACCTATTTGATTTTAATTTCAACTACAACAGCCTGTTCAAAATCCAAAAGAGATGACAGAAATAATAATAAAAGCTTTGAAAATAACTGGACAAAGAGGCATCATAAATAAAGGCTGGGGAGGTCTTGGAGACAGTAAGTCTTTTATTTTTATTTTTTTTATCTCAATTAAATTGATAGCCTAATTTCTTTTGATTCTGAAGATTCATCGCTGGTATGGGAGTAGGTTCATACTTAATTTATCTGTTTTCAGTGGCAGAGCAAAAGGAGTTTGTATACTTACTGGACAATTGCCCCCATGACTGGCTATTCTTACAATGTCTTGCTGTGGTAAAGTGCCCACCACATTCTCAGTCTTTCATCTCCTTTTCAAATTGTTGAAATAGCATGAATTGACATTGCCTTTTTTTTTTTTTTTTTTTTTAAATCTTTGGCCGTTTTCATGCTATGTGGATGTCCATGCATATTCTCATGTTAATATCACATGGATGGCAATATGAACACAAGTTGGGGGTTAGAGAACTGGATTTATGTGCAGGGCAAAAGATTATGTACTTATTTTCTTCGTCTTTGAATAAAGTTTTCTGTTTCCTGTAAAAGAAAATAAAGAAATTATTCCTTTTAGCAAACAATTGTTCATTATATAGTTTTGTTGCACTTTTGATGGAGGAAGAGACCCAACCCTTTTCCATAAGCCCAGCTTGTTCACTTGTAGAGTTGGTATTTGGGAGAATTCAATCACACCCAGTACAAAATTTTGTTGCCCTAATGACATAGGGGGAGACCTGAGTCTTTTCCACTAGGACAGCTTTGTGCCTGTAGGTGCTCTTGATATATATTTTGAATTGGTCATTGCTGGATACCTGAGCTGCAGGCCTCAGCCTGGCAAATCAAATGTTATAATTTAGAACTTTGATTTTCTTCAGTCTCATAGATTGATGCAAATGTTGTAGTGGTTTTGTAACTTTTGTAAAGCAGTGTTACCTAAAGTTTGAGGAACTGGTGTGAGTTCTTATTTGTTCGGAGGGTAACAATTTAAAAGTTGTGTTTATTCTAGATTTTAATTACTATGGGTGTGATACTTCATATATGCATTGGTTGTGAGTTCAGGCTTAAGTACTTGGAAATAAAATATAGCTGGGTGGCTCAATGAGCTGTTTCAGCGACGTTAAAGTGTGAGAGATCCCCAAACTGTGTAAAAGATTCAAGATTCTATATTACTGCCCTGCCTAATTAGATGTGTGAATGACTTGTCAGATTTCAAATATTTTTGCAAAATGTGTATGTTCTGGAAGTATCCTAAGAAGATTAATCTTGAATAGGGGATGAAAGTTTGGTTTCCAACTATGTTTATCTAATAATATTAATTGTAATTTTTGTTTTTTTTATTTTTATTTTTATTTTTATTTTATATTTGCTTTCATTTCCAAGGAACTTATTCTTATAAAGACTTCTTATTCTGTATTGTGTCAAAAGTTCATAACACTAATTGATTTCATGTCTAGTTTCTTGTACACTTAGGTAAGGAAAGATGCTTTTTACAAGAACATCAACTAGAAAATGCTTATATTTCCTTAATCTTAAGACATTACAATACACACTTATTGTTATACCCATGTTGGAGTACAAACTTTATTGTTATTACCCATGTTGTTATTGAAGCCATAGATTTTTCTTGTTGTAGCTGAATTTGCATATGTCTTAAGTAAATAATAAGGTTCTGGCATTGTTGAAGTCCTCAATTTTTACCTTGATGTTTGAATGTGCTTGCATTAAACATGAGTAAACTAATTTGACCTCACTTGAACAGGATCTCTTCTGAAGGACCATGTACCTCTGTGTCCTTGAGTTCTAAGGAAACATTTGTCAGCTAATAGTAGTTGATATGCTAAAGTGTTTCTTTTTACTTACATTTGGAGAAAATTAAATTGCATCCTTATAGTCACTGTATGTTATGAATTATTCCAGTCAAAACCGCCGCCCAGGATACAACTCATTTATGTGAAAAGTGTGTTTAATTGTAACCTTGTTACCCACTTGTAGGAGGATCCTTTGCGCAACTTTAAATGATGTAGTCTCTTATGTGAAAAGTGTGCATAATTTCTTATGATTGTTTTTCATTCGCTTAATCACTTGTAAGAGGACTCTTTCAACGAGTTCTAACTTGTAGCCGAATACTGTGATTAGTATGTAACTTGGTTTTAAACAAAATTTTATCTTTTACTATGTTTATCTCTGGTGTGTTTTGTATATGGATTGATTATTTAAGAAATGAATTGGTTTGTATTATTGACTCAATGGTTGATTTATATGTTTTTCCTCTCTCGACGAATTTTGAGGTAGTATTTGCATAAAATTTCCAGATTCATCATGGTGGTGCTGGAACAACTGCTGCTGGTCTTAAAGCGGCGGTAATTTTCTTATAAATTTATTTATTTTTGCTTGGGCTCCCGTTTTTGTGATTGTTTATCTCAGTTGGTCACACAGTTTTTTTTTTTTTTTTTTGGCTTGAATATAGTGTCCAACAACTATTGTACCTTTCTTTGGAGACCAGCCCTTTTGGGGAGAACGAGTGCATGCAAGAGGATTGGGCCCTCCACCCATCCCTGTTGAAGAGTTTTCGCTAGACAAGTTGGTTTATGCGATAAATTTCATGCTAGATCCCAAGGTAGTTTAAAGTTATTATAAAATTGACTGTTTTATGTAGTTTCAATTGTGTGCTTCTTCAGTTTAAAAAAATAAAAAAAAATTGTGTGCTTCTTCTTACTTGTGGAAGTAGTTGCTGTGGAAAATAAAGAGGGGATTTTATCACCTTTCTTATAACATAAAGCTACCTTGAGGCTTAGGACATTATATGAATGTGAAAATATAATGGAAAAAATATCTAATATGGCAATGGATTAAATATAGTTTAATTTATGTGGTAATATGCAATATGACTATCACATTTGCTAGGCCACACACCCAATCCCCCAGATGCTATAGAAAAATATCTTAAGTTTGTAAAAGCCACAGTTGGACCAAAAATCTGAGACTAGCTTGATTGTGAGGCTGAAAAGCTGATTATATTGAGACAACCAATTTGATTTTCACAGACTGAGGAATCGGCTTGATTTTCAGAGACTGAGGATTCAGATTGATTGAGAGAGTTGTCAGCCTAAGTTATTGTTTGTATGTACTATAGCACCATGAGTTAAGGTTTCTTTTGTTTCTTTTTTTCCTTTTTTTTTTTCCTTTCTTTCTTGATTTATTCCGTGAGAAAAATAAAGGATATGTATTGATAGAGAATGAAGAATCATGGTATAGCTACAGTCTGTAAATGCAACTAGCAGCTTCGAAGGAAAATGGCATGACAACAAAGTTTGTGCTTACAGGATTGAATTAGGTTCTAGTACCATGTTGAAAAGTAAAGAGGGATTTTTATTAACTTTTGTCTTATGTAATAGAACGTATTTGTAGGCTTAGGGAAAAAACAGAACTTGGAAATATGAAATTAAAAGATATATAATAAGATCTTAGATCTAATGTGATCAATTAAAAATATCCAAAATGATCTTAGATCTAATGTGATCAAATTCATATGGTAATGTTGTATGAAAATATCATGTGCTACTGCTGAATTTAGTGTTTTTTCTTTTTTTTTTGTTCTTCTTTTTCTTCTTCTGTGTAACAGTAATTGAAGAAAGTCTAAAATGCTTTGGACAAGATTAATGTTTCTCACTTCTTATGGGCTTTGGTTTCAACTATTTTTGAAGAGTGTGTTAAACTTTGTTTTTAGGATTGAGAAGCGTAGTTTAGTGCTGGTTTTCTTCTTTCTAGGATGTGTTTCAATGTTGCCCACAATGTAATTTTGTGAGCTCTCAGAGGCCATAGCTCTTCTTTTGTTTTTTCGTAATTTCCCTCTATTTCCATGATGTTTTGTGTCTTACTAAGACATAATTGGTTATGACTGACGCTTTTGGATGTGAAACCAAAAACAAAGTTGAAAAAGTAAATTCCCTGGTGCAGGTGAAGAAGTGTGCTGTTGATGTAGCGAAGGCCATACAAAATGAAGATGGGGTTACAGGTGCAGTAAAAGCCTTTTATAAGCATTTTCCTGTGAACAAAAAATCTGAAGCTGAACTGGAGAAAATCCATCATCATAGATTTTCCATTCTACAATGTTTTGGCCACCGGCACCAATGATTTTTCAAATTGAGGTTTGTACCATTCATTTCCTTCCCTCTGAAGTTGGCGTACTAAAATCTTCCATGTTTGATGGCTTGTTCCTTTCTTTGCTTGCTGCGAAATGGTAGGATAGAAAACAGACAATTTTTAGCATGATGCTGTTTATGCTGGGAAAATTACAAATTTTGAATTAAACAAGCTAGTATCTCTATCTTGGATTTAGACTTTCTGTTCATTTTCTAAATTTTTCTTGTTAATCAATCAAGCGTTTCAGTAGACTGGATTGTGCTGTGATTAGTTCGTTGATTTCATTCATACTATATAAAATTTAATTTAAATGAAGCTGTCAAATTTTGTGATTCAGTGTCTCATTTGATTACCATGAATGTTCGTCCGTTCTTTTCCATCCCTTTTTCCCTTAATCAGTCAAACTTCATCAGTTATATATCTTAATTCATACAAGTATTTGACACCCATTCGATAAGAACAGGTAGCATATCTGAGATCTTGCACAAATATGCTTTTTCTTTCTTGTCTTACCTTTATTTGCCGTTGATTCAAGTTTTGATTATTATTACAATCCTGGAACTTACATGTGAAAAGACATTGTTGGAACCGGGACATGTCCAGTTATCATCAGATACTATATGGTCATTTTCTTTTCTGTTCTGTATTATAACATTCTAATGCATAGGAGTTCCTGTAATGATCATTGTTGTCTTCTGCAGAAAACATAGGCACAACATAAATAATTGTCTGGGAACTTCAAACGAAGATGAGAATTAAAGCTGATTTCTACAGCATTTTGAGATGTTGAGAGCAAACAATTGTGAGAGCTTTCTATCGTCTGGTGTTTATTGGGGATTTCATTTTTCCTTTTTGTTTTCTAGGCATATGTTTGTAATGCTAGAAATGATTTGTAAAAATAGTCAAGAAACTCTGAAATTACAGGTTTTTACAGATTGTTTTGTTAGTAAGTGATTGTAAAAAGATAAAAATAAAAACATGTTTACTATTTTTGTAATAGATCCACTACATCACCAAATCTTCCAAATTGTATGATAATGATACGCTTTAATGGTACTATATAAATGGAGAACCAACAACGAATATAATGCGAGCCACTCAAATGTAAATTAATTATTTACTCAATATGCACACTAATATATAATTTGTTTGTTTTCTGGCCCTCGACTGTCACTATTATGTTTTATATATATATTCTTTTACCCCTTAAAAATAATTTAAAAGATTGATATATATATATATATATATATATATCTTTGTTTTCCCATTTTTTGCTTTTCAAGTTGTATGGGTAAAAGTAGCGGGGCTATTGTAGTGATTTAAGAGTGAGCAGGAGATGCTTCACTTTTCTGATCAAGCATGATGGCTGTTTCCTCGGTGGAGTCATCCACTTTCAATACAGGCATTATGGGAGGTCTTATTCTTCTGGTAACAGTCATCTTCAAACCTTGTGTTGTATGGATTGTGGCTCCTGTGGTCATCTCAACCTGCATCAAACAATCATTTCTTACTGATCAAACCCTCTTTTATCTTATCTTTACTTAAAGCTATTAACACTTCTATTCAACATTTTTCTTTTTTAACAATTGTTTGGAGGATTTTACACATTGTTTATATCAAACTAGTTACAAGCTGAAGTAAGGCTTAGTTAAAGATCAGATGTGGGGATTTTGTCCAATTTCACTTGTACATAAACTGGGGTTCAAAGCTTCTCATCAGATTTGGATAGTAATGATTCACAATTCAGGAAAAATTTTAATAGCAAAAGAAGAGTTACCGGAGGAGCCCCAAGTGCCATTTGGAAGTTAAATCGCCGGATAAGCATTGCAACTGCTACAACGGTCTGTAAAGAAACACAATGTGAAGTTTCAAGAATTACAATTGTTTCTAATGGTACATAATAAGCAGCAACAGATTTGTAGCTCTAATCTAACCTAACCACTCACAAATACCAAGCAAAATGAATAGATACATAAAGAGTGTACAAGTGTTTGATATTAGGGCAATTAAGTATCCGGAAATGTATATTACATTTATAGTAAATGAAGAATTGTATTGTGTTTTCAATTAAGTACCTCAAATGAAGCAAACATGTCACCTACACATTTCCGCGGTCCTCCACCAAAGGGGAGGTAACTGAAACAGTCAATAGAAACATCATCAGTCTGCAGAAAGCAGAAATATTGGGCATAACACCCGGATCCAGATAAAATATCTGCTCTAAGTAAACAAGACTCACTATCAAGAAAAGACACAATAATAATATTTAAGAATTCTTAACAAAGCGATACACAAAATGCAAAATGGATGGTAAGAAGTTTGAAAGCTGTGAACAACAAATATTGCTTAAACATCCGCAACCAAACTCTAGAAAGCCAACAAGCATTATAAGTTGGCAGCCAAATGCTTGATGAGCCAGACAACCCCAAATGGGTGTAAGCAGCACCCAAATGACTGCCATACGATAATAGCTAGCATCAAATTGCCAGATAACCGGTCAAACAGCTTAGACGCTAACAGTCAATCTCCTTATGGAACTCTGATTACAAGGTTGATAAGAATTGAATAAGATGATTTATAAGAAACCAACAAAAACATTCTGAATCATAGACAAAATATTTCTTTCACAAGTTGATAGTGTACCGGAAACTTTGGTTCGTCTCATTTGGATTGGGTCCATCTAGAGGCCATCTTTCCGGATTAAACTTATCTGCATCCTCCCACAGATGTGGACTACGATGAAGGTTCCAAACAGAAATAAATAAGTCTTCACCCCTGTAGGAATATAATAACAGTACCAATATCCTGCATTAATTACACATAACTGAATAGAAAAGGTAGAGAGACAACAGCTAAACAAAATACACAGGATTATATACATATATCATCGGATGTGTGACAGCTGTTAATGTCAACAAGCAGATCATATTAGTATATTTTCTACTTTTCTTTTTTTTTAACTAAACAAAATAATAAAATAATATAAATTGTAGGTAAGCTTCCTCTTATATTAGTTTTATATATCCCATAATATGACACGTAACACATTTCGACTTCAGTTATACTAAACGTACAGGATTTGAGAAGAGCTCCATGAAATAAGGCAAGATAATTTTCCTTTTTATCAAAACAAAGACTGAGATTTGAATATTAAGTTATTAACTTGGCAAGAATAAGTAATATAACTATAGTTGCATGACATCTAGATCTGACCTTTTTATGGGGTACTTTCCAAGCACGTCATCTTCAAGTGAACGGCGGATTAAGACAGGTGGTTGTGGGTAGAGCCGTAAGGACTGCAAAAAGTTGAGAAACATGTAAGCACAAACATAAAAAATGTACTTCAAGCAATCATAGAAAGAAATCTATTCTTCTTACTTCATTAATTACTCGTGTTGTATATTTAAGTTTCTTCATATCTTCAATGGTCGGGAATCGATCTCCTAGAACAGAGTCAACCTGGAAAAGCAAATGCAGTTTGGAAAAGAAAAATTAATACAACAAATGATAAGTTGTAAGATTCAAAACTCAGTTCAATAAAGGTAAAAAGATACCTCATCTTGGAGCTTGGACACAACACTAGGTTCCTGTGATAATTTGAAATGGAAAACAATTAGAACGGTAACTATGCATTCCAGTTGTGCATGAAATGTTAAAGAGTCATACAACTATAGAGAGTGAGAACATGAGGGATTAAAAAAATGACATTGCATGTAGATACCTTGTTTGATCTAGTACATAGTAAAATATAGCAGAAAATTGGGGAAGAACAAAACTGCATTCATTGTGATATTAGGATTAACATTAAAAGTCCGTGCTATATATATGTACAGAAACACAGACATTCGTTCGTTCTTTTTTCTACACTGAATTATTATAGAAGACGTAAAATATTTTAATCTATATTGTGAAGATCATACAAAAGGAATGATTTGTATGGTCATGCTGAGAGGTAAAAATTAGAGCAAAACCAACGGGACAGAGCAGAAAATAAAGGAAATGGTAGGCAGCATAAGGTCATTAATTAATTCCAGTTTCATTGAACGTTAATTCCAATACCTTGGTTAGGAGATAAAATGTCCATGTTAAAACTGCAGCTGATGTTTCATGCCCAGCTATAAGCAATGTCATCAAGTCATCACGGAGTTGCTTGCTCGAAACCTATAACATTGGCACAAAAATCTTCAATAACATTGCTACAAAAAGCACAATTGAAATTTAGAAATGCTTACCTCATCTCCTGACGCCAAGAGAAAGTGGAGAATACTGGGATCTTTTTCATTCATGTATTCCTCATGGAACTGTAGCTCCTCTTCATCAACCATCCTCTGCAGATTCACAAAATGAAGAAAGTGTAAAGCAACAAATGATGACTGACTCAGTTTAAGCAGTCATTCAGTTATAGCCTGAAAATCAGCAAAAACAACTAGCAAGTTTGCAGACTACCTGATAGTTTAGGGGTTATATACATTAATATAAATGATAAATCTGAAAGTTTGCAAATTTGATACATAATCCAGGCCAGAAAACATCCAACTTGGTTGTTGCATAATCAATTCCAGTTTCATCAACAGTTGTGACAAGCAATTTCAAAAGGAAAGCAATCATCAAGTTTTTTAAACTAAAAATTACAGAAGTAGGCAGTCTTGTGGATTTATTTTTCCTAACTGCTTGTAATTAAGCATTTGCATGAGGAGGCAAAGGCTTCCTCCAAATCATCGAACTTGAAATGAACACTAAATTAGATGTTTTCCAAATAAAATGAAGAAAAACACCATTCCAATACGATTTCAAACAATTTATGCACAGGTATCTTTGTACCTGCATCTGCTATTAGTTATTAAGCCTAGGGGAGGGCACCAGACAGACGTACTTAGTAATAAACAACTTTGCCATAACCCCATAAATAAGAACTTTACCTTGCATATTGCAATTAAATCATCAAGTGTATCATTGATCAATTTGAGAGCTTCCTTGACCTTCCTTTGCTGTGGTGATATGTCTTTCCAAATGGGGATCTCCCAAATTGGAATTGGTGCAACACTCCGATCTTCTGCTTCTCTTAGAACTGTGTAAACAGCCTGTTCTACCCAACATATAGATGCCCAATTACGTGAAGCTTTGTTATTGAACTTCAACAAAATGTCAGTGTAAGATAGTCGAAATAAACCTAGATAAGGTTCAACAAGAGACAATACCTCAACTATCCCGGTGTCATTTGTCAGTGAATCAAATTCATAATTGAATACTGCTTTGCCAATTATGTCCAATGTCAAACGGGAGAAAAGAGACTCCATTTCCCCATCCTCCCCATCAGATGCAGCAGCATCCAGTTTCTCGCAAAGTCTATCTGTTGCTTGTCCAAAAAGGCCAATCATAGCTGCTACATACTAGAGATGAAAAAAAAATAAAATAAAAAATAATAATAAAATAATAATAATAATAATAATAATAATAATGATAGTAGAAACAGGTCAACGTATACTTCTAACAAAATTCTTTGACAATTGTCTCATGCTGAGGTAGCTTAAAATACTTTCAAGGCAATGAAAAAGGGAAGAAATCTTGTTAGGGATATGCCTATCAAGTTAAGCCACTGTCAATTGCTACTCTTTTTGCCTCTTCCAATTTTCTTCAGATTTCACTGAATAATTCTTTTAAGTATTTTTCTTGAACACACGCAATACTGCTGTTTGTGGTTGCATCATAAGCCAACACTTAGAATTTATGATGTCAAATATATACAAAAACCATAATACCTTTTGATGCAATGCTGGGACTATAGTGCGACGTCGAACACGCCATATCTCCCCATCTGCTGGGATTAGTCCCTTCCCCATAACAAATTCTAGAATTTCTGCCAAAATACCCTGCAAATTAGGAAGTCATGATAATTAAAGGAAGTCATGAAAGAAAATAGTGAAGAAGAGACACTAACAAGCTAACAAATCGGTTTACCTTTGAGTATGCCTTTGAATTGTCTTTTAGTATATGTTTAGAAATGGAAGGATCAGATACAATCAGAAAGGACTGCAACAAAACAAAACCCACAAGCATAAAGCTCATAATAATTCTAAATTCAATTATTATTATTCGATGCATTAATCATGATTCTAACAGAAAGAACAAACCTTTGGTCCAAATCTCAACCTAAAGATTCCACCATATGTGAGGTAAAGCTCATAGAGGGGAATGAAAAAGGCTTCGCTACGGATAGCACTAACTGACCCTTTAGCCTCTGGAATCTTTGGATAGTCTTCGTTGCCATCAACCCGATTAAAAAATAGTTGCAAAACCTCTCTAGGTACCCCCAATTTCGACAAACCAGTCCTCAATACTGATGGAAAACTGATTCCCAAAACAAAAATGCAAATCAAAAGCTGATACTCCAAGACTCAATTATTCATGTACTTGAAGATGGAACCCCAAACAAAAAAAAAAAAAAAAAAAAAAAACGCCTACTTCTTTAAAAGTGGAACCATAAACATCTACTCAGTAAAAATTCAATTTAAGCATATCAACTTGTTTATTTCATTTTCCATTTTAACAAGTTGAAGAATTTAAGAGATAACTTCACAAATAACACCAATTAAAAATACACCCCAGATAATGAAAACTTGAAAAAATATATAAATAAATAAAACCACAAGCAGCTAAAGTACCCAGAATTGTCCACTGTAAATTCTCCAGAAGCAATGCGAGCAGACAACTCAGCCCGCCTTTTCTCTTCAAGAATCTTTTCGACCCTCTTCACTTCACTGTCAGCTGACTCTTGATCTCTCCCATTTGAAGAAGAACAACACGTTATTGTACCAAATTTAACTGCTCCAACAAACCCCAACAGAATATATATAAAATCATAAAATAAAGACCATGAAATGGGATTCTAATTACAAAAGAAAAGAAAAGAAAGTGGTACCGTTGTTGTGCTTGGAAAATGTAAAAGTGTTGGAGTGGAGTTTGAGAGGAGAAGTGGCTTGAAGGAAGGAGAAACTGGCAGCCATGGAAGTGGTAGAGATCCAACTACGAGTTTTGTTTGTTTATGTCTTGTTGGGAGAGAGAGATCCAAGTATCAGTTTGGAAGATGATAACACGCGGTCATAACCGCTAAAAAACAGCTGGGGAATCGGTTGTGTTTGCACTTCCTTCTACTTCATTAGATACCAACCCATTGCCCATTAGCCATTACAACACTGTATAATAAATATAATAAATATATATATATATATATATAATGTGCTTTGTTTTGTTATCTTTTGTTTTCACTTTTTCTTGGGATAATCCCAAAATAACCCTTGACTTTTAACAAATTATCTTTTTTTTTATATAGTTTCGTTTTTATTTAAAATACTGTCTAATTTTAAATTAAAACCCAAAATACTCTCTGAAAGTATATAAAAGGACAATAATGCCCTTAACGGTAATAGATTTTGTTAGGTTGTTACAATTAATCGTTTGACTCCAAGAATAAAAAATAAAATTTAACAAAAATATTAATAAAAATATAAAATAAAAAATAATATTAAATAAGATATTTTATTTAAAAATAAAATATAAAAAATATATACTCAATTTTTTCCCTCTTAGATCCTCTCTCTCTACCTCTCTCTTCTCCTTCTCTCTCTTCTCATTTCCTCTCTTTCTCTCTCTCTCCATTTCCAATCGGCTTTGTAGGGGGGTTGATGGCGGTGGCATGGTGGAGACACCGGAGACCTAGTTCGAGTCTTCGATTGTGGAGACCCAGAAGGATCTCCATGATCGAAGACCTACTTAGGTCTCCACGATGGGTTTTCGATCTTTCCCTTTCTCTTCTCTCTCTCTCTCTTCTCTTTTCCTCTCCTTGTCTCTCTCCATTTCCAATCGGCTTTGTAGGGGGGTTGATAGCGGTGGCATGGTGGAGACACCGGAGACCTAGTTCGAGTCTTCAATTGTGGAGACCCAGAAGGATCTCCACGATCGAAGACATACTTAAGTCTCCACGATGGGTTTTTTATCTTTCTCTTTCTTTTCTCTCTCTCTCTCTCGCTCTTCTCTTTTCCTCTCCCCATCTCTAGTTGGCTTTGTAGGGCGTTTGACTGTGACGGTATGGTGGAGACACTGGAGACCCAGTTCAGGTCTCTGATCATGGAGACCTAGAAGGATCTCCACGATCGAAGACCCATCTAGGTCTCCACGATAGGTCTTCGCTCAATGGTCGAAGACTAGAGACCTAAAAGGGTCTCCATCATTGGAAACCCATCTGGGTTTGGGTCTGGGTCTTCACAGTGGAGACCCAGACTAGGTCCTCATTGGTGGGACCATATGGTTTTGTTTTTGTTATGTTCCATCAATTGGGTTTTTTTTTTATTTTTTTATTTTATTTTATTTTTTTATGGTGTTTGTTGATGATTGTGGAAGATTGATGTTTAGTGATTATGAGAGATTGATCTAAAAACCCAAAAATGGGAAGAGAGAAGAAAGAGGGAGAGAGAGAGAGGGATCCAACGGTGGAAGATTGAAGATAATGATGGGTAATGACTGTGGAGATCCAGATTGGATCTCCACTGTCTTTGATGGACGGTGGAGATCCAATTTGGATCTCCATTTTTTTTTAAATTTCTTTTATTTTTAATTTATTTTTTTCATTTTTTAAAACATTATACATGGACAATTTGGTCTTTTTATCTAAGTTAAATTTTTCTATTATCAAAGTGACAGAATGAGATTTTTTGGATAAAAATGAAATTGCATGAGGAAGAATGGATAATCTTTCAAAAGGTGGTTGGTTTTTTAGGATTTTCTCTTTTTCTTCCTTTCTTTCTTTTATTTTCTTTCGTTTACTGAAATTGATCTTAAGAATAATCGAGATTAAGTAGGATCAAACACTAATGATGTGATTTGGAGAGCGACTTCTATACGGAAGGGAACGATAGGTTCGAGGTGGTCCACACAAGGGTGGGGAGACGACCCACATATAGGTGTGAGAAATACCAACTTAGGGGTAGGGGTTGTCGAACCAACTGCGCTACCCAAATGACCATTACAATACAAAATTAAACATTATTTTAAAATGTTGACATAAAAATTCATTTTCATTAAATTATTAAGGAGTACAAGGAATTCTAAAGACTCTACAAAATAATTATTCAAAATTTAAAGTTATTTATTTTCATTTTTTATGTTTCAAAAATCCTAAAACTTGTTTTCTTTTACTTATATAAATATATATATATATATATATATTCTTATACTAACGGTAGTAGGGTTCATTGTAATTATATAGAAAATTTTACTTTACATGCACATATATATTTTTTTGCAGATAGCTAAATTATAATTTGTTATATATATATATATATATATATATATATATATGTTTGTTTGAAAAGTTAAGTGTTCTTCTGAGAATTCAAAATGATCTCTGTTTTTTCAAGTAAAAAAAAAAAAATGAATGGGCTTTGTTTTCAATTTCATCAAAATAGTCTTATAACAAAGACACAAAAAGATCTATGATTATTGAAACACATTTTGTGTGAAACCAAAAACACTTTCAAAAGGCATTAACACCTTTTTTATAACCATATTTCAACTAATTTCCCATCATTTGTTAAGTGAAGTGTTTTGGGTGGCGAACCACTAATGAGTTCCTTTTAATTGGGTAGGATATTACGTTGAGTGTTAGTAACATATATTAAGAGATTTGAACAAAAGTGTCCCTACATATAAATTGAACAAGAACAAGAGAATTGAAATGTTTGAATTTTGAAATATTATAAGATAGAATTTTAGTAAAAAATATAAAAAATATTAATACAAAAATGTCAAAATTCGTTTTTAGCCATATTTTTAAAAACACTCATTTTCAGCCCTTCAAACAAATTAATTGCATCATATACTCATTTTACCCAAATTGTTCATGTCTACCTTATTCTCATTTTCCATTGCTCATGGTATGCGATCTATAACTTCTTTATTGATTGTTAGAGTTTTATTGGGATTTTTTAAATTTTTTTTTTTTTTGGTGAATTTTCGAGGCTTTTTGTATTTTAGATGTTAAGTATTGATGTTTAGAGTTAAATTTGATTGGATTTAACTTTAAAATGGAGGTTTTCGGCAAGATGCAGAGTCAAAGACGAAGATAGATTTTAAAGTGTACTTAAAAACCAGCATCGATTTTTAAGTAAAAACCGGTCGACACCGGTTTTGAATAGCACGTTTTACATTTGAGTGGAGGACATTTTGGTAAACTTGAATATAGAATGAAAATAGTTTATTTGAGAGGTTAAAAATAAAATTTTATAAAAAAGTGGGTAAAAAAGATTTTTTTTTCATGTTTTTGGATAAAAGTGAATTTGTCTCAAGAATTTATTAAGCTTGTTAAGATATTCTAATGATAAATTATGAGCTCAAATTAGAAATTGTTTACCCTCTCAAAAGCTTTTTGAAAATGTTTACTATCAATCCCAAAAATAGGCCCGAACAAAGGACCATAGGTCCCAGGTCGTAAGTCTTGAATAAAGGATTATAGGTCTCTGATGACACTAAAATATATCGTTATTACGTACTCAAATATCTAGTTTTTATAATGATTTTTTCAAGTAACGTATATTAATTATCTAATGATTTTATTTGTTTTATTTAGGTGAATCATGTAAGTGGTTGATGGGTAATTCATGGTACTTGTCAAGCAAAACCATGCATTGTATGGGTTGAATTAATTTCAAGTATTACGTGGGCCGAACCAATTCCAATAAATTATATCTAGCCATATTGCAAGCACATGCAGACAACTTGAAGAAAAATGGACAAGTATGACTAGACCATTTTGTCCAGAAATCAAGCACATGAGAAGTAGAAAAGTTGGTGATGATGGTGATGATAATGACAAGTAAATAGAAAATAATAAGACAAAAATAATGTGACATGCACTTGTGTGAGAAGTTACAGCACACGTTAACGCAAAACATCCACATGCAGGTACTGCTGAAGCTACGTGTCTAAGCGCAAGTATATTTAATCTAATTTTTTAATAATTTTTATAGAATTTAAAATTTTAAATATATTCAATACGGATTTTCAAAAACTATATAAAAATCATATAATATTCAATATAAATTTTTAATAATTTTTAAAAAGTCTATAAAAATTATGATTTATCCAATTAAGACTTTTTAAAATTTTTATAAAAGTTATAGAGTATTTAAAATGTCAATAACTTTTATAAAATTTAAAATTTTAATAACTTATATAGATTTTTATGTTAAATTTATAATAATCAAATTCCATAAATTCTCTTCCACTCCTCTTAAAAATTTTTGTAGACTTTTGTTGTTAATTATAAAAGCAAACCTCACAATCACTTTTACATTTAAATCTCCCATAAATAAAAATATTTCACTTATTTTAAAAATACACACACACAGAGATATCTATATATATTTCACTCATATTTTATTATGAATTATAATGGTAAATATTTTTTTTCCTATGTTCAAATTATTAGCTTTTTAGTTTTTGAATTTTATTATACTCATTTTTTTCAAAAGACATCAATTTATTATTTTGTACAAGAATTCAAGTTTGAATCAAAATGAGGAGTTACATCTCAATAAAATAAATTTAAGAAAAGAAAACATCTTATAATTTATATTTATATAAATACCATACAAAAAAAAAAATGTCTAGATGGATATTGATTCGAATCATTTTATTATTCTTATAATAAACAACACAATTATTATTAACGATTATATTGTAAGTTAATAGTTTAGTATTTCTTGTATGCAAATAATGAAAATAGAACTCATAAATGTACAAATGAAAAATCTTATTGCTTTAAAATTGATGAAATTAATCAATGAAATCTTTGTTTTTTATATTAAAAAATAAGAGGAAAAACCTCTATTTCAAATAAAAAAGAAAAAAAATTAATATTTGGTGATTTTTTAGCTAGTGGTTTATTAAAAAATTAAAATTTTAAATTTGATTATTTAATTATATCTATACATGTGATATTTTCTTTAACTTTTATTCATATTACGTACTTGTTGGAAAATTTCTTGAATTTTACTTTTGATTAGTTAATATTTGAGGTACAGTAATCAATTTTAATATTTGTAAAATATCATAAAATTAACCAATTTGAATTTTGTAAAATATTAGTTTTGATAGTTGTTTTCCATCTATTTATTTACATTATATCAAAAGACAATATTTTTATTGAAATGAGAAATATAATCTACAAAGTATATAATTTGCATGTGTTTGTTAAAGGAATATATTTTTATTTTAGAAGTAAATGAAAATCTATAAAAGTTTATCAGTATCTATGAATTTTCATTATCTTGATCGTCATTACTAGTTAATGAAAACGACGATTTTAACTCATTTATTAAAACTTAAAAACAACAAAGAGAGCATGCTATGAATGGAGAGCTGTTCTAACTGCTAATATGTGGAACGATGTTAAGATTATTGATAATAATAGATATTAGAGATTTTATTTTTCATAGAAGACATAAATGAATAATGAAACACTTGAAATATTTAGTTTTTTGGTTATTAATTTATGTAACTGATGTGATTTTACTTTTATTTTATGTGTCATATTGTTTCATCATGATTGACATGATAAATATAGTTTTTATTAACTTATAAAATGTATATTATATTATAAGTTAGTGAACGTTTAATTTATGAAAATATATGAAAGTCTATTAAAATCTATAAAGTTTATAAAAGTCTTTCAAAAAATAGTTTATAAAAAGTCATAAGAGTCTTTTATGAATTTGTGAAGTTATTAGAAGTCTATGAAATTCTACAGAAGTTATTCACTTAAAAATATCTATGAAAGTATTTCAAAATCATGATTGAATATATCCCCCTAAGAGCACATATAGCAACGTGAGAGAGTGAGTTGCAATAATGGTTGGCCAGTACGTAAATCTCAGTCACTAGAAGATCACGTAAATCTCAGTCACTAGAAGATCTCGTAAAGCATCCAAATTGCAGGAGAAAAATATGGTAATATGGAGTGATATTTGGAATTGGAAATCTTGTGATTCGACAGATTTTTTGTAACTGATTTCAAGCTGTGCGTGGACTGTTTAGAAACCCCATTTGGCCTCCTATAAAGAAACATAAGATAATTACACAATTTAAAGAGATAAAAGGGTAGAGAAATCAAACATGGGAATTTATAATGGTTGATTCAGCTGACTGTTGCTTACACTAACTATTCTTAATTTTACCAAGCTTTAGGCTTTTCCACTAGTCATGATCCCAAAGACCCGATGGTTCTTAGAGGCGTTACAATTGTAACTTCTCCAATCCACTAAGAGAACACCCTCATTTAGTCTCTTGACCACTTAAGTATAAAGTCATTCTAGAGGTGTCAAAAGGGTTGGGCCTACTCGTACTCGTATTAGGTTTTACCCATTTTCATACAAACCCATCCAACCTGACTCGTAATATCGACGACTATGGTTAACCCGAGACAGGTTAAAAGGGTGGGGCTTGGACATAAAATATAGGCTCATAAGCCTAAGTAGTCTGGCCTTAAGGGCCGGATTGAATTAATGACAGTAACCCACTTGGACCTGCTACTGAAAAAATTGATTTAAAAAAAAAAAATTGTAGTTTAATTGATAACATATTGAATTGATGATAGTAGATAATAAAAATAATTTTTGAGTTAAAATAATGTCACTCTAGAACATACTATTTGAATCTTAAACACAATCTTTTGTAATTATAGGATTCTTTGGTTCGTAAGAAAATTTGAGACAAGCATCGATATTTTATCATTTAAACTTAGTGAATTAGTGTTTTAAAACTTATAGTACATTTAGTTTGCGAATAAAAAATTTTGAAGTAGAGAGAAAGACTTTTTAATTTAATTAAGCTTTCGGAATTTGTTGATAATATATTGTTAGTGATGATCTCATTAAAGATTTTACTAATTTAGACAATTAAATTGTAATGGGTTGAATAATACAAATGATTGATAGTTTGATGAGGGTACAAAAATATTCTTAATATATTATGTTCTGTTTTCGATTTAATCGAGTAAAGTTGTGATCTTTTTGTCGGATTTGTAATTTGATAGAACTTTCTTTGATGGGTTTGTGTCTTTGTTTGTGTTTGTGTTTGGGTTTGACCTGTTGCAGGTTTCATGTTGACAAGTTGTCTTCTGCTCGTGTTTATTGGAGACTTCAAAGATATAAGGCTATCTCGGATGCTTAGACATTTACACCATTTTGGTGTTTACACTAAATTTTTTTACATCAAATTTTTTCATACTTCAATATATTTTATATCAAATTAGTATAAATAATATCTTTAGAGAATATTCTATATATCATTTTTTAATTAATATATATTAAAAATTTAAAAATACATTAAAATAGATTCAATGTTATACTCATTTTAAAAATCTCAATAAAATATTTTAAATGATATATTTTTTATAATAATTCAATATATATTTTTAATTAAATTAATTTTTAAATCAATATCAAATTTGATGTTTTGAACAGTGCAACACCAAATTTTGTGTTGCACTGTTCATTAACACCAAAAAATTGTATCAGGATTTTAAAATTGTGTGCACATTGGAGCATGAAAATGCACCAAAATGGTGTTGTGGTGTATTCATTGGAGAGGGTCTAAGTAAATAAATCATGTATGATGTCAGTGTAACTTACTAGCTCCCATTTGTTCTGTATTGTTGCTTCTATCTGCAATTTATCAAGTGATGTGCCAAATGTCGTATGCTTATAATAACTGCTGTTCCGGTTATTTTATCAACTTGAATGCATGCCACTAGTTTTGAATGATGCAAATGCATGGTTATTTTCTGGAACTCTAGTCACTGAATTGATGATGTTAAGCGTGTCTAATTTTTTTGGTTCATTGCCATACGTAGAAAATATAGTGAATTGTTGTTACTTTGTACAAGTATGTAGTAGATTTGTAACTAATGAAGATAGTTCTTGGGCCGTTTTTTGAGTTGTTAATGGTGTTTGCTTTTGAATTTTGGTGCCTTTGTGATGCCATGGGCAGCTGTTGTTATCGGATGCTTGAATTCAAATTACAACCTTTCTCTGTATCTTTTGGCAGAAACGACGAAAGGAGATGGAGAGGTTTGAAAAGGAGAGACAAGCGGAGATAAGGAGCTACAAAGAAATGATGGTAGCCGAAAAGATGACATCCAACAAACAGATTGCATCAGAAAGCTAGTCCTTGCAGGAACTGGAAGAGGACTTCATGTGGACATACGATTATTTTAACTGTTCGGTAAGAAAGAATCTGCTGCCTCAAACTATAGGTACCTGTTAATTCTCTATACACAATCGCTAGTATGATTATTTTAACTATTCGGCAGAAAGAAGCTTGCTATCCCGAAATGTTTGACATTTTTTCAGATTTTATATTAGGACCGTATGAACTCAAATGAGTGAAATTTGATATGCAATTGAGCTTATACCATCCAGTTTTGACATAATCATACAAAGCCAATTTTAGGCCATGTATGCCACATGCTCTCCGTGTTCATGCTTTGTTGCGGTCTCGTATCATCAATAGCTCCAAATACGGGAATCCTTATTCTATGTGAGTACAGTTAGCGGCTCAAAAAATTTGTTCAGGAGAGCACATAAGTAAAGTAACATAAACCTCGAAAATTAAGAATATATCAAATATATAAATTTTTATGTAATATATATAATTGAATTATAATAATACATAGATAATTTAATACAATAATTTAAAGTTGAAGATTATAGGATTTATTGATGAGATGAATATTAAATGTAAATTATTAAAAAATATATAAATTAAAAAAATAATCAATTTAATAGGCTAAAATGATAAGATGTCAAAGTGAAAATAAAAAAATATCAAATCAAATATAGAGAAAATGAAAAAGATATTATTCAATAAAATTATAAATTGTCAATAAGTTTTGTATGATGCACGAAAAGTGAAAGTAAACCGTATTTATATAGAAGATAATTGAAAGAATAAAACTGAAAAAAAAAAGAAAATAATAATTAATTAAGAGTAAAAAAATATTAGAAATAAGAAAATTAGATCTATTAGAAATAATGAAAAGAAATTAATTATATTAAAAATAGGAAGAATAAATAATAGAGATAAAAGAAATAAACAATTAAAAAAAAAAAAAAAAAAAAAAAAAATCCGAATAAAAAAAAAAAAACACTCTTTGTCGCCTATAAACATAAAAAGCAGTTTTTAAAATAAAATAATAATAATTATTAATAATAAAAACTTTTAATAATTGTAATTTATCAACAGTACTTTGTTTTAAAAAAAAAAAACAATTGTTGGTGGTCTGGAACGATACACACAAATCAAAGTATGTCATTGTCATCGACAGCAATACTCTGCACTAGTAGCACTGCATGTCTACATTTTTTTCTTTTTATTTTGAAAAACCAGATCGCACAAGTTTAATTTTTTTTTTTTTTGTTGATTATAATTTAATACGTTTAATTATAATTAAATATAATAAAAATATAAGAAATTATAAATATTAATTTTAAAATATAATTATTTTTTTTATCAAATGTAAATATCAAATATATAAAAAACGATAGAAATAAAAAGGAAGGTAGGCATCATGTTTCCTATGATGTCTACGTCAATCCACTTAGCCCACTTTTATTTATTTATTTCTCTCTGTTTCTCTACTCTTTCGATGCTCCTTTGACCCATTTTGCGTCGTCCTTTTCATTTCTTTTTTTTGTTTTTTTTCTTTTTGTAAGGTCCTTTTCATTTGATTTGATTTGATGCTTTTACACGTGAATTTATTATATAGTCTAGTATCTAAATTATTTAAAAATCTGGCCACAAATTCTTCTCTAATATCACATATCTTCTTAAAATCTGTCAAAAGTCCTTTTTATTGTTTATTTTTTCATCTAGTGTCAGTATTGCGTTGGTCCGAGTGGGTGTCAAGGCTTTTTATGCTTCATGAATTTATATTTTAAATGGGTTTGATGAGTTTACTCCCCCACTAACATTATTTATAAATTATAATATTTATATTAATTTTAATATCTTATAACCAATTTAAGAATTATGATTTATATATAATATTATTGATCGGATAAAATAATTAAATCATTTTTTTATTTATTTGAAATGAAAAAAATTTTGAATTTACTATTAAATAAATTTTTTCATTTTTTGTTATTAAAAATTTATTTTTAAATAGATATATTGAAATAAATTTATTCTTAAAGTAATGCTACATTACTAAAAAATTTGTCAAAATTTATTGTCAAAATGATATGACAAGTTTATGTGTAATTATCAAATTATCAATACATCATCTCAAAATTAATATTATAACTACGATTCAGCTTGCTACATTATTCTTATTGTAGAAATTATTGCAATATATGTAAAACAACAGTATTCGAAATTTCTAAAGTATATAAGAATATGAAATGTAATTTTAAAATTTAATGAAAAAGTATAAAATATAATTTTAAGTAGTTGACGTGTGTATATATATATTTTTAAAATCATGCTTATTTACTATTATGATTAGTGATTTTTTTGTAAGGTTATTGGAATTAAAATAATATTTACTTTATAATTATATAAATAAAATTATACATTAACATTCTTTTATTTTAACTAAAGCAAATTAGACCAACATAATTTGATGGTAAAAACATTTATTATTTGGCTAAAACATCTGATAAATTAGAATATAAGAGCATCTCCAATGCAAATGTGAATTATCTTTTAAAAAAAATGGACATATTATCAATGTCAAGGAAATGTACATCCTATGTGGCATAAATATGGATTGATAAACACTCAAGTCTAAAAGGGCTCTCCAATGCTATTTTATTCATTTCAATAATAAATAGTCAAACAATAATATATTATTAAAGTAAATTATTATAAATTATTATTTGATGGAAGTTTTCATCGTTCATTGCTGATATAGCTGTCCAAAAGACCATCTCTAGAAATAGACATTGAGGTTGATAGCTTCTATTTTCTTTTTTGTCATGTCAGCTTGATAGTGGTTATGAAAGTTTACATTGGAGAGGTTAATTTTAACATTCTATCAATTTATCTGATGTGACACTCCATTTTTTCATAATTCATACTTGCATTGGAGATGCTCTAATCCAATGGTAATAGAATGAATAGAACATATTCATTACATAATTTCTCTCTCTCTCTCTTTAATGGGTCCAATTTATAGGCAAAGTCACTTCTCTTGAAACTTGAATTCATTGTTGACTCTTACTGTTTTGGTCTACTGCCCTCCTTTTACTTTTTCATTTTCTTTTGTTTCCCACAATTCAAAAATTCAGGGAAATTAGATATAACTCGAATATGATATAATTCATGTGAGAATATGATCTAGTTCACGTGAGTCTAAGGGTTTTTCACTAAACTACATTTTACTTTCATCCATACATGCTTTTCAACTTACATAATTTTCTACTTCTTCAAGCATCAATTCTCCCTTTTTTTGTTTTAGGGTTATTCAAAGCTCAACCATTTGATTCTACTAAAAGCTAATGGGAATGGTTAAAATTATAACCTAAAGACTCTTTGCATGAATAATCCAAGGCCTAATAATATCAAAACTTGGATATTTAAACCTTAAAATTTCTGTTTACATATATCATTTTCATCTTTGTATCTTTTCATATTTGTGAATAAACATAAATGAAGGTGGTCAACAAATACAGGACAAAGTCAATTAATTGTTCTTAAAATATTGTTTTTAAGGATTAATTCTATCTGCTTCTGTTTTCTTATTGGATCCATACATCATTTGATATGTCTCTTCTCCACATTCATGTACATTGACAATTGTTTTCAGTTTTTCGCCCAGAGTCTCATTGATCATACTTGCAATTTAAAAACAATGAAGTTGTTATTATTCCCGGAATACTGGAAGAATGATGCTTTACAAAATTTACAACACTAAATGGAAGGGCTGTGTCTTATTGTTTCACATTCTGATCATAGGCGTATCTTAAAAATAATAATAATAAATGTATTTCTGAAACATTATATATTACCCTTCAATTTTGTAAAAATTTTACTTTAGCTTTCCTAAATATAGTATTTTATTGGGCCCCCAACTGAAGCTTTTTGGGCCGCACCCCTGATTCTAATGCAACTCCATTTTGGGCTCACACATTGAAATAATGCTTTGAGTGAAGTGAGGAAATAGTAATGAATAGGTGTTGCCCATGGCGAGGATCTGTAGATGGTCTAGAGCCAAATGTGGAGTTCTTGGGTTTCTCCTCCATTACTTAAAAAATTTTCTAAAACCTCCGGAACTTCTTTCATGATGGTTAATGCTTCATCAAGTCCCATAAATGTACATTTTTTTAATAAAAAATTTCACTTTTAATCTTACATTTATTGCTTGATTCTTGGTCTTGGAAAAAGATGATTCTTCAAGCTTCCCTTATTCATAAACCTGTATACAAGAACCAGCATTTTGACATCCGAACAATATCCCAATAACTCAATTAGGTTCGGATGATAATGTCATACCTTTTTTCTTTCAAACACCTCCTATTCCGCATCCACAAAGTTTGTAGGTTAGGGTGTAGTGCCCAGGGGTTGCACTCCATTAGAACCCACAAAAATTTAACAAAATATTTGTTTGTTAGCCAAGAACCACCACTTCCAAGCACACAAGAGACCTCAACTGAAGAAAAAAAAAATCACTTGATCAATAAGAACAAAGAAATTTAAAAAGAAAAAAAGAGCCAAAAAAAAAAAAAAACCATAAATACAACAGTTTCAATATCTATCAATGTTGTTTTCTCACACTATTAAACTGAGCATGGCCTGATACTCTTTAACTATAACTAAACCCAATGGAAATGCAAATGCTGATCTGTCTAACAATCAATATATTTCTATGACACTGCATAAGGAGCTATTCAACACGAGAACCACAAAACAAAGAAAATCCCCATCTCAATGATAACTGAAAGTGATATATGTGAGGTCTCAGCATAAACAGGAACAATACGTACAGAATGGAAATTGATACCCAATACAGAATTTGTTAGAGAAAATTTTGACTTTTGAAAAGACTTTGTAGGTACGCTGGTGTGTTCCAGGAAAGGCATCACATGGACTTTAACAAAAACAACATGAACCCTGAAATACTAAACGCATCACCAGAAAAAGAAGTCTCAACTCACTACAGTGCCAACAACATTATAACATCAAATCTTCATCCACCACCACAAAGCACAAAAAATTTCTTATTACATCAAGAGAATTGTTTGATTATTTAAGCTACCTCAATAGCTTTATACGCAATTACAAAGTACATATGCAGTTGGGAAGCAAGTCAACAATAAAATCTCTCATAGGAGGACAGACTGCACAATCCATAAAAAGGGAGTCAATTTCACAAGAAGAAACTGAAGAGCAAACGGAAACGGACCTTTATTCCGCAAACTATGGGTTTCAAGAACCAGCATAAGCAAAGCTAAGAATTCATCTTCATAGTGTAAAATCTTATGGAGAATGGTCTCCTAATGCCAACACCTGCAATATCCGACATAAAAGTCCAATAAATTAAAAGGTTAAAGCAAAACCAACGACCAACCTAAACAATAATAGACAACAACAGGGCTGCCAGTTTATTAGTGAAGTAAGCACATTTAAAGCACATCACTAAGTATCCATACAAATAAGCTAAAAATCAAAACGATGCAGCACAAACACACATAAAGCAAGTAAATGATCAAGCTAATAATTAAAGAAAAAAAAATTCAGGGGAGCGGAAAAAAAGTTTATCAAGACATAGTCCAGGTAAAAAGTGAGCAATTTTAATGCATTTTGAAGCAAAATTTGCATCAACTTTCACTTCAAAAAACTTCACAATTTGTTTGTCGTTCAATAAGCGAATTCGGGTAGGTTCAGTTAGAGTGCAACTATCAAAATTCAGCTAAATAGCAAGCAAAAGCTTGGTCATAACATTGGCTACATCATCAGTACTAAATAAACAACAACAAACAAATCACAAAGTCATATGACCACTTAAAAAGGGGAAAATTTTCAGTAAGAAAAGTGAAAATCATCATGAAAACTCAACTGGGTATGTGTTATTTTCACTTGTGATAAACTAGAACGAGAAATTTAAAGGGCATATATATAGAATCAATTATTCCATAAGAAGTAAGAATAATCTAGTCATCAACAATGCAGATATATACACAGCAAATCCAGCTTCTTCTGCTGCCAGTTTTCACTCCATATTCAATCTCAGATTGAAACAGGTCTTAAATTTAACATTGAAAGATAAGATTAAATACTAAGTCTTAAGATCTTCAAAGAAAGAAAATAACCGTATCAGCGCTGGTGTATTTTGCCCACATACAACAAAGGTCTCTACTGGCAAAAACTCCAGAGTTTAACCACAGCAGTAATATTTGTAAATGAAAAGCATCCTACCTAGCAGACTTCTCACATTGTCACCAGGAGCAGCAATGTTAATTCTGTAAGTTGTTTATTCAGATGCGGATTTGGCTGAAGGTTCTGATGCTTCACTTGTTCTTGCTCGTTTTGTGGTTGTGTGGTCAGAATCATCTAGGACAATGACAAGATGCTCAGCAGTTGTGGTTTGTGGTGCCTTATGTTTCCTGCTTGGACTCTGAGAATTTTCTTGTCGTGCAGTGTTGTCTTGACCAGTAGTGGCACCTGTTTTGGCAACATTAAACTCAGTGGCATCTGATTTTTCGTTTTTGGAAGAATTCTGCTCTGGCTTTGACAATGCAGCAGAGTGATCATTTGGGTTGGATGATGGGGCCTTGCACTTATCGTTCTCCATTTTTCTTTGTTGCTCAAACACCAGCAGAAGGTAATTTGCCTGTTCTTCGATTCTCAACTGCAAAGTTCTTTGAATCTGTGTACAAGTAGAAGAAATCAGCAAATATGAAAACTAATATGTGTGCAAGTCCGAAGGCAAATGCAAGTTTGAGAGCTCAAAAGATTAGAACTAGAAAACAAAATATTCTTCAATTCAGAAGTTCAAGAAAGAATTAATTGTTCAAACTTTCAAACAATACACTTTATCATCAAGTTTACACTTGGCATGAACTCTTGGTCACATGTCAAAATTGCCAGGTTTTATACTTCCAAAAAAAAAAATAAAAAAATAAAATAAGGAGGTTGTCAGGTTTTACTCTCTGGAGCATCACATTTGCAGTCTCTCTGTTTTTCATTTATTTATATTTAGGACATATTTATAGTTTATTCAATCATTAATTTCTCATAAAACTAATTTTCCTCAATTTTGACACAAAAGATTAAGCATAGAAGCATATATATCTTCGGGTTAATATTTTGTCTTATATCTTAACGTATAGAGGCATTGAAGCTAAAACTAGAAGCATACTTCAAGTTGTTCATGGAGCCGTTTCTGAACTTCCATCTACAATTGCAATGCTTCGGTGATGCTCATGGTGCTGCTGTCAAAATCAAAGATACAATAGATGAATTGCAAGCCTAAAATCACGCTAACATTTCACTATTACATTGAGAGTACTTAAGTAAAAAGTTCTAGGGAATAGCTAAGGTAGCACAAAGAACCAACGCACAGAAACCACATTACAAACAGCTGCATTTCCAATTGAAAAAAAAAAACATAGTCCCTTTTTGGCACTAAAATCATATAGTATACCGGCACCTAGCACAAAATTAGTATATCCAAAGATGCTCATGTATGAAATGTATAATTCCAAATGACAATAGGAAGTTAGACCGTGATTTTATGCAAACTGTATATTATTGACATGATTTCTTTTACAGTAACCAATAATTGTTTTCAATTAGGATAACCAATAAATTACATAAGCAAAGTCTTCAAGGGCAATCATTCAGGGAGTGTAAATAGACACAACAGATGTCTCCAAAAAAACGACCTACACTCACCAGAACCAATATGTCAACCTATGGATAATAACGAAGTGAAACTTAAATACATCAAATGACCTGATTGAACTTAATGACACTGAGAAAGTGATAACAAACAAATCCCTGCTGGACCTGCTGCCTACCAGAACCACTGCATGAAATCAAGTATAATGATGAACAGCAGAGTAGAATATTTAAAGAATAGTGAAATTTAATTTCATAATAATGTAATAGCATATATTATATTTATGCTAACATAGTCATTTACAAGGTATCTTGAAAATCTATTTGATGAGAGTGAAAAATCTAGACTAGCTGACAGGAAAAGTAACATGGTAGCAACAGGACTAAGGAATCATAGAGCCTTATGATAACAACATTGCTAATACTGTAATACAACATACAAAGTTGACAAGAAGCAAATTTTCTACTGAATAAAAATACCATAACAATGTCATAGTAATGCATGAACTTCAAACAAAGAGAAACAAATTTTAGCAGTCATCCACATTTATAGCCAAGATCTCGTACATATAAAAATGCTTTCCAAAATAAAATAAAGTCCATATATAGAAACTAGCAACTTCGTATTGAAACTCCAGATGAAAGAAGTTGCTTACTTTTTCAAACCCAAAGATTTCATATCTTCAGAAGATAAATTTTTCTCTTATGTTTCTGCAAAGAGAACAATATGTTCAAACGATTGTATGCCTCTAAATTCATCATGCACAGACGTTATGGCAATGCTACGACCAAGGGAAAATTAAAGAAAGCAGGTAATCACTCTTACCTTCTGAAGGCTCTGGTTTATGGTCTGCAAAGGGAACAATATTTGTTGCTTGATCCTTGTATTTGGAAAAAGATGATTCTTCAAGCTTCCCTTCTTCATAAACCTGTATGCAAGAACCAGCATTTTGACATCCGAACAATATCCTAATAACTCAATTAGGTTCAGATCATAACATCATACCTTTTTTCTTTCAAACACCTCCCATTCCACATCCACGAAGTTTTTAGGTTGGGGTGTAGTGCAAGACCCAGGGGTTGCACTCCATTAGAACCCACAAAAATTTAACAAAATATTTGTTTGTTAGCCAAGAACCACCACTTCCAAGCACACAAGAGACCTCACCTGAAGGAAAAAAAAATCAATTGATGAATAAGAACAAAGAAATTTAAAAAGAACAAAAAAGAGCAAAAAAAAAAAAAAAAAAAACCATAAATACAACAATTTGAATATCTATCAATATTGTTTTCTCACACTATTAAACTGAGTATGGCCTGATACTCTTTATCTATAACTAAACCCAATGGAAATGCAAATGCTGATCTGTCTAACAATCAATATATTTCTATGACACTGCGTAAGGAGCTATTCAACACGAGAACCACAAAACAAAGAAAATCCCCATCTCTTGCTTTATGAAAAACACCCTAGAATTCTTATAAATCCAAACCTTTTCGGCATAATATACGAGATCAAGAAATTCAAATCAGGCCAGGCAACTTGCAGATTTCATATTTCCTCCAAGGTAAATAGAACAAGAGATTGGCGATTGAAATGTAAAAATGAATACAAAGACCTAAACCAACAGTAACAAAGCCAATAACACATCCAATCAATGCCAATGATAAATATGAAATGCAAATACATCTAGAATTCTCATAAATCCAAACCTTATTGTACTCATTTCGGCATAAATCACTACCATAACTATTTCTACTCCACAAAGCTACCACCACATTTCAACTCAATCAGATCTAAAGAACCAAACTTGAACCCAAAAAAAGCACACTTCAAGTTCTTATATTAGATTTAAATCATCTTTTACCAAAACAATCACAAAGTAAACACACATACCCATTAAAAACCAGTGCAAAAAGAACAGAACCGAGGAATCAAAAACAGAAAACATAACCAAAAACCAAACCTTTAAAAAAACACATGAACACAAACTTTTTTGAAGAGAAAAAAAAAAAAAAAACAAGCAAGTGAATACCTCGGAGGAGAGAAGCCCTTTTGTAGGCTAGTGACTGAAGTGGACTCAGATTAGTAACTCAAGAATCGCACACCCTACGAGTTCTCACATGTACTGCTCGTTGAAGAGAAACCGTTTGAGTGTGAGAGAAAGAGAACAGTTGGTGGTGAAGAGAAGCCGCTTGAGTGTGAGTGTGAGGAGGTGTAGAGAACAGCTGGTGGCCGGCGGTAGGCTAGTGAAAGAGAAAGTGTAAGGCTCTCTCACACAGAGAACCTTGAAAAGAGAGTGCTGTTTTGAAACAGAGTCGATGAAATGTTGATGAACCTGTGCGACACGGACGTGATGACGTGGAACCTGTTCCAGTTGGAGTTGTCAAACAAGGCACCGTCGAAATCGGCCTCCGAACCAAGACAACAAGGCCAACTCCGAAACTCTCTGGTTCCACTATTCTTTCTCTATACCTGCAACCACATACCCAAAAAGGCAAACAAACCCATAAACAACTTAGCATTTTTTGCACATGCAATTGATTTTTGACACAACCACAAGCGAAAAATCTAAGCTTCCATAGGGAAGACTCGTAAAGAAGTAGTGTTGGGGAGAAAGCCGACTGTTTTCTAGCATCAAAACTGAACAATTTTTGTTGCACATTTTGAGTGATGCTATAGACGTCAAACAGAAGAGAAAAAAATGAATTACATACCAGATTTTGGCCTCTCTGTTCTCTTCGTCTTTGTAACACCACCCCGATTTGTCGTTCAGAAGAGAAAGAATTGAGGCTTTTTGTATTTTCTAGTGAGAATGGAGAGGAGAAGGATAACTTGGGTTTTCGAACACTTATCATAGCCGTTTCCAGAAAGTGAGGAGGCTTAGTTGGAAGCCACCTCTGAACTGTCTCTCAAGTGGGTAGGGGATTTAAATTTCAACGGTCCCACCAGTTGGTACAAGAAAAGAAATTATCTTGCCACATGTTTTTACTCTTTCTCAGATTAAAATTAATTGAAGTAAAATACATAAATTTATGATAAAATTTTAAACTGGAAAAAAGAAGGTTCTGATACAATAATTGAGGTACGATCTTTTGCCTATCGTATGTGTCAAGTGATAGGTTCATATCGCAATAATCTCATCATTTATATAAGTAATCCTCCCCCATATTGTGAAATAAAGTTTAGAATCCTATCCAAATTGATGTGGACAGTATCCTGACTTATAAAAGATGTAAATTAATCAAAAGAAAAAAAATACACTAATTGAAGTTTGTTTGGCAGCTAAAAAAACCAAGTTTCCTTTTAATTCTCAACAATCTTTATTTAGTGGTTAAATTTCCTTGGTGAAAATAGAAGGAGATTGCTGCATTAAAAGTTGTAGCAGTGTATGTACTTTCAAACAACAAAAGAGAAAAGTGTAGCACTGTATGCTCATGTGTTGTCTGCCATGCTTTGAAAGTGGAGCAAGGAGCTATCTGAAGCTCAGCCAAAGCGTAGCACTGTATGCTCGTGTTGTCTGCCACGCTTTGAAAGTGGAGCAAGGAGCTCTCTGACGCTCAGTCAAGTCAAATCTTCATGCAGAGACAAATGAGAAAATGATAGTTTTTGAATTGAAATGGAAATCCAGGAAAGGTGTTCGTCTACCAGAAAGATGCCAATACTAATTTTATAGTTTCCTGTCTTTCTCTAGATCTTTCATGCAGACTCTTGTGTCTGTAAATGTTAGCTTTACAAGATCCATCCTTTTTAGTTAATTCAACACAAATTACAAGTGATTTTAATATAAATAAATACCGAAGATTTAATGAGATTAAGGTAAAGCTCATTAAACAAGTCTGTGTTTAATTGATGAGTAATTCTTGGTACTTTGTCAAGCAAAACCATGCATTGTATGGGTTGAATTAATTTCAAGTATTACGTGGGCCGAACCAATTGCAAGAAATTACATCCAGCCATATTGCAAGCACATGCAGACAACTTGAATAAAAATGGACTTGTGTGACTAGACCATTTTGTCCAGAAATCAAGCACATGAAAACAAGAAAAGGTGGTGATGACAATGACAAGTAAGTGGAAAATAATAAGACAAAAATAATATGGCATGCACTTGTGTGAGAAGTTACAGCACAACAAGCTAAGCAAAACATCCACGTCCAGATGCTGCTCAAGCTATGTGTCTAATCTAAATTTTTAATAACTTTTATAGAGTTTAAAATTTAAGTATATTTAATACAGATTTTTTTAAAAAAATTTATAAAAATCAAGTGATATTTAATATAAACTTTTAATTATTTTTAAAAAGTCTATAAAAATTATAGTATATTCGATCAAGATTTTTTAAAAATTTATAAAAATTATGAGGTATTTAAAATATCAATTATTTTTATAGAATTTAAAATTTTAATGATTTTTATAGACTTATTTATTAAATTTATAATAATCAAGTTCTATAATTTTTTTTTCACTCCCCTTAAAAGTTTTTGTAGATTGTTATTGTTGATTATAAAAGCAAACCTCACAACCACTTTTATATTTAAATCTCCCATAAATAAAAATATTTCACTTATTTTAAAAATGCACACACACACACACACATATATATATTTCACTCCTATTTTATTCTGAATTATAATGATCAATATATATATATATATATTTTTCTATGTTTACATTGTTAGCTTTTTAGTTTTTGAATTTTATTAGACCTCTTCTTTTCGAAAGATATCAATTTATTATTTTATAAAAGGTTTTAAGTTTAAGTCAAAATTGAGGAGTTATATTTCGGTAAAATAAATTTTAAAAAAGAAAATATCTTATAATTTATATTTATATAAATACAATACCAAAAAAAATGTCTAAAAGGATATTGATTTAAATCATCTCATTATTCTTATGATAAACAATACAACTATTATTAATGATTATATTGTAAGCTAACAGTTTAGTATTTCTTGTGTACAAATAATGAAAATAAAACTTGCGAATGTGAGACCACATTTACACTTAATCTCCCTCTTAAGCTAACAATAACATTGTAAAGATTTAAACCTACAGTATTAATTCAGAGCACAAACAAAAGATGCCGCTGACTTGAAGTAGAACTTGAATAAGCCAGAAGTTGTACCTAAAGACAATTCCATAAAATAAAGAAATACTTTGAAGATTGTTACATATGGCATAATTTGGAATAGTTTTTTTTTTTTTTTTTTTTGATAGATACAGACTGTAATCCTAATCATGCACTGACATGTCAAAGAATGTGAGCAAATTATGCAAACTTCCCTTGGGTTACGGAACTAGATAAAATAAAACGATTTATATATTCCCGCATTGTCACCAATAAAGACACATAAAAAGAACTAACTGCTGCATGTACCTTCACAGCTAGCATGCAGCCATGGATAGCAAGCAAATATGATTTTCTGAATTTTCTTTGTCAAACGTGTTCTAACTAATGTTTCTGCATTCGAAGTTCCCGTAGAAACAAGAAATTCTTCCCCTCCATCAAAATAGTCTGCATCGTCAAATCTTTCTTCACCAGGTCCCCACAAACTTGCTTGCAGCCTGGCTTCCCTTTCTTTGTTATAGACTGAGTGCAATTTTGACCTAAAATACGGCAACACAACCTAAATAGGAAAATCAAGTCATCTTATGGCCAGGATTTTATGAGAAGAAGTAAATTTAAAAAGACAATGAAAGGAAGCTGTATATACACTTAGGGATACACATATCAAGTCTTAAATACAACACAAATGAACATTTAAAGGCTTAAACATTTCCCACAAATTCATATAGGATTTATGGGAACAATCAATCAAAATTCAAACTAATATTTCTCAAGAAACCCCAGCTAGATAAAAGAAGCAGAATACAGTACCATAAATACAACAGAAAGGACTCTTTGGTGCTTTTCTAACCCAGAATGGCAAATCCCATCACTGGATTTTAATTGAGCATCATCCTCCTTCATTCTTATTCTCACCACTTTCCTTCACAAACCATATAGAGATTCAGAAAAAGAGGGATCTGAAGAAGCATGTCATCAAAATATGAGATGGTAACTGAAACCATTTAACAAACTAAAAGCACAATTCTCCAATGATAACTGAAAGTGATATATGTGACGTCTCAGCATAAACAGGAACAATACGTACAGAATGGAAATTGATACCCCAATACAGAATTTGTTAGAGAAAATTTTGACTTTTGAAAAGACTTTGTGGGTACGCTGGTGTGTTCCAGGAAAGGCATCACATGGACTTTAAGAAAAACAACATGAACCCCGAAATACTATACGCATCACCAGAAAAAGAAGTCTCAACTCACTACAGTGCCAACAACATTATAACATCAAATCTTCATCCATTACCACAAAGCACAAAAAATTTCTTATTACATCAAGAGAATTGTTTGATAATTTAAGCTACCTCAATAGCTTTATACGCAATTACAAAGTCCAAAACCACAAGTACATATGCATTTGGGAAGCAAGTCAACAATAAAATCTCTCATAGGAGGACAGACCGCACAATCCATAAAAGGGAGTCAGTTTCACACCAAGAAACTGCAGAGCAAATGGAAACGGACCTTTATTCCGCAAACTATGGGTTTCAAGAACCAGCATAAGCAAAGCTAAGAATTCATCTTCATAGTGTAAAATCTTATGGAGAATGGTCTCCTTAATGCCAACACCTGCAATATCCGACATAAAAGTCCAATAAATTATTAATAGGTTGAAGCAAAACCAACAATCAACCTAAACAATAATAGACAACACGGCTGCCAGTTTATTAGTGAAGTAAGCACATTTAAAGCACATCACTAAGTATCCATACAAATAAGCTAAAAATCTAAACGATGCTGCACAAACACACATAAAGCAAGTAAATGATCAAGCTAATAATTAAAAAAAAAAAAAAATTCAGGGGAGCAGACAAAAAGTTTGTCAAGACATAGTCCGAGCAATTTTAATGCATTTTGAAGCAAAATTTGCATCAACTTTCACTTCAAAAAACTTCACAATTTGTTTGTCGTTCAATAAGCGAATTCGGGTAGGTTCAGTTAGAGTGCAACTATCAAAATTCAGCTAAATAGCAAGCAAAAGCTTGGTCATAACATTGGCTACATCATCAGTACTAAATAAAAAACCAACAAACAAATCACAAAGTCATATGACCACTTAAAAAGGGGAAAATTTTCAGTAAGAAAAGTGAAAATCATCATGAAAACTCAACTGGGTATGTGTTATTTTCACTTGTGATAAACTAGAACGAGAAATTTAAAGGGCATATATATAGAATCAATTATTCCATAAAAAGTAAGAATAATCTAGTCATCAACAATGCAGATATATACACAGCAAATCCAGCTTCTTCTGCTGCCAGTTTTCACCCCATATTCAATCTCAGATTGAAACAGGTCTTAAATTTAACATTGAAAGATAAGATTAAATACTAAGTCTTAAGATCTTCAAAGAAAGAAAATAACCGTATCACCACTGGTGTATTTTGCCCACATACAACAAAGATCTCTACTGGCAAAAAGTCCAGAGTTTAATCATAGCAGTAATATTTGTAAATGAAAAGCATCCTACCTAGCCGACTTCTCACATTGTAACCAGGAGCAGCAACGTTAATTCTGTAAGTTGTTTATTCTGATGCGGATTTGGCTGAAGGTTCTGATGCTTCACTTGTTCTTGCTCGTTTTGTGGTTGTGTGGTCAGAATCATCTAGGACAATGACAAGATGCTCAGCAGTTGTGGTTTGTGGTGCCTTATGTTTCCTGCTTGGACTCTGAGAATTTTCTTGTTGTGCAGTGTTGTCTTGACCAGTAGTGGCACCTGTTTTGGCAACATTAAACTCAGTGGCATCTGATTTTTCGTTTTTGGAAGAATTCTGCTCTGGCTTTGACAATGCAGCAGAGTGATCATTTGGGTTGGATGATAAGGCCTTGCACTTATCGTTTTCCATTTTTCTTTGTTGCTCAAACATCAGCTGAAGAGACTTTGCCTGTTCTTCGATTCTCAACTGCAAAGTTCTTTGAATCTGTGTACAAGTAGAAGAAATCAGCAAATATGAAAACTAATAGGTGTGCAAGTCCGAAGGCAAATGCAAGTTTGAGAGCTCAAAAGATTAGAACTAGAAAACAAAATATTCTTCGATTCAAAAGTTCAAGAAAGAATTAATTGTTCAAACTTTCAAACAATACACTTTATCATCAAGTTTACACTTGGCATGAACTTTTGGTCACATGTCAAAATTGCCAGGTTTTATACTTCCCAAAAAAAAATAATAATAAATAAATAAAATAAGGAGGTTGCCAGGTTTTACTCTCTGGAGCATCACATTTGCAGTCTCTCTGTTTTTCATTTATTTATATTTAGGACATATTTGTAATTTATTCAATCATTAATTCCTCATAAAACTTATTTTCCTCAATTTTGACACAAAAGATTAAGCATAAAAGCATATATATCTTCGGGTTAATATTTTGTCTTATATCTTAACATATAGAGGAATTGAAGCTAAAGTTAGAAGCATACTTCAAGTTGTTCATGGAGCCGTTTCTGAACTTCCATCTGCAATTGCAATGCTTCGGTGATGCTCATGGTACTGCTGTCAAAATCAAAGATACAATAGATGAATTGCAAGCCTAAAACACGCTAACATTTCACTATTACATTGAGAGTACTGAAGTAAAAAGTTCTTGGGAGTAGCTAAGGTAGCACAAAGAACAAAAGCACAAAAAGCACATTACAAACAGCTGCATTTCCAATTGGAAACAAAAAAAAAAAAAAAAAAAAAAGAGTCCCTTTTTGGCACTAAAATCATATAGTATACTGGCACCTAGCACAAAATTAGTATATCCAGAGATGCTCATGTATGAAATGTATAATTTCAAATGACAATAGGAAGTTAGACCGTGATTTTATGCAAACTGTATATTATTGACATGATTTCTTTTACAGTAACCAATAATTGCTTTCAATTAGGATAACCAATAAATTATATAAGCAAAGTCTTCAAGGGCAATCATTCAGGGAGTGTAAATAGCCACAACAGATGTCTCCGAAAAAACGACCTACACTCACCAGAACCAATATGTCAACCTATGGATAATAACGAAGTGAAACTTAAATACATCAAATGAACTGATTGAACTTAATGACTCTGAGAAAGTGATAACAAACAAATCCCTGCTCGACCTGGTTCCTACCAGAACCACCGCATGAAATCAAGTATGATCAAGAAATCCCTGAAACGAATCAACGCAATAGGTACTTTTCTAAGGATGGTTAATGGATCATGTAGTACGTACTTCTGAGAGGGAAATTATGCCACCTCCGCCATCACATCCTTCAACACTTTCTTTCTCTTTTTTGGGGGTAGAAGCTGTTCATGGATAACCCCCTCCTTCAATTTTAAGAAAATCAAAATTTGAAATTAGACATTTAGAATGATATGTTAGACTAAAATACAAAAAAAATACAAAATTTACCTGATCATCACCACGCATGAAGTGCTGGACCTCACCGCCAACACCATCTCCCTGTTGGGATGGTGGGTCATGATGGGCTGGTGAGTGGTGAATGCCCCCATCCCGGATAGAGCTTTTTGAATCATTGTTGCTATCCGAATCATCTCCACCATCTAGAGGCTCACGGATTTTCTGATAAGCTTCCACCCTTTGCATATGTTCCAACAACTCTATAATGCAGCTGTCTGATTGAAGCTGCTACAAAAAACAATATATATAGTTAGTATATAAGTCGACAAAACAAATTCAAACAACCAATTACTCTTCATATAACAATTTCATAAAAATTTTAACAGAATTTTCCCAATTTTTTGAGTATCTGGGAAATATAACCTACATATTTAAAAAAATCGCACTTTGTCTATCATGTTTAAAAACCCCGTCTCTTTGTTCAACTTTGTATTATTAAACAACATGTCCACAATCTTTCTATTTTCTAAAACGGATATTCACTTAAAAATGAAATAAATAAAAAAATAATATAATATTTGTACCTGATGATGAGAGGGTCCAAGTGCCGTATCCTTTGATCCTCCCTCTTCAACAATCTCATCATCATCACCACCACCAAAATTTTCCTTTCATTATCAGCAACAGACTAATCAATAAGTATCTTTATCACAAAATATAATTCATAAATGTAGATATATTGAACTAGTTCCATGTTTCTCAGCCTACTGGCTGAAAATACTATTAATAAATTATGTTCACAATAGATCATGTTAAACTATACCAGATTTCAAAATCAGCTCATACTTTTCGTAAATCAATTACTTCAACCAATTAGAAACATACACATACGCAAAGCATGTAAAACAATCTGATGAATAATAAAAGTAAAACCCTGTAAATCAAGGAACACTACTCACAGAAAAGTTCAAAACAGAGTCATTTACTATAAGTAAATTACTTCACTGAAATATCCAACCAATTTCTAACCTTATTTAAAAAAAAAAAAAAAAAAAAAAAAACAAAACAAAATAAAACAAAAAAAAACAAAAATAATGATATATGAACCTAAACAAGCAAAAAATTAATAGAGTCAAAATTTAAACATAATAAAACCCACAAACGCTATCATGTATACATCCAGACATCCATTAACAACATAAATCTCACATTACAAACAGCTGCATTTCCAATTGAAAAAAAAAAGAAAAAATAGAGTCCCTTTTTGGCACTAAAATCATATAGTATACTGGCACCTAGCACAAAATTAGTATATCTAGAGATGCTCATGTATGAAATGTATAATTTCAAATGACAATAGGAAGTTAGACCGTGATTTTATGCAAACTGTATATTATTGACATGATTTCTTTTACAGTAACCAATAATTGCTTTCAATTAGGATAACCAATAAATTATATAAGCAAAGTCTTCAAGGGCAATCATTCAGGGAGTGTAAATAGCCACAACAGATGTCTCCGAAAAAACGACCTACACTCACCAGAACCAATATGTCACTATTATTTAACATTCCTTTTAAATGCATTTTCAAGCTATGTTTTGCCTCTATTTGTTGAATCGAAGCTTTATTTCCAGCTCAAGTCTGTTATGTGTGCATGTACGACTGATATTATTGGTAGATTAGATCTAATGCCTCATTTTGCTTGTAAGAAAGTTTCTAAATAGGACGAAAAATATTCAGAGTCTGTTACAAATTAGTATATGTAGACAATATTATAAACCAACAATTTATGGTATAATATGTTGTGACATTCAACTTGAACTCCAATTCAATCAAAATTATAAATTCTAATGAACTTTTAAGTGCAAAAGTATTGAATACAAAATGAATTTAGGTACATGTAGATCAAATATCATTAGTTCATTAAGTGGTATAAAAATATAAATTTAATTTATGTATGATATAGGAAGGAGGCCAGGGAGAAATATTTAGATTTATTCTATACCGTCAAAAGAAAAAATATATGTATTGAGAGTAGATTTCCACTAAAAAGCAGAAACTTTTTTTAATAAATAAATAACTTGTAACTTATATACATGGGATTTAAATTTGGAAAAAACAAAACAAAACAACAAAGCAAAACAAGAAGAATCCGATTTTCAATACTTCTGTTTGTATTAAGCATATGTTGTGTGTGCAAGCTATGAAACTATTTTTCCCAAAAAATGAAAGATTAAAATAAAATGTATTGAAAACGATCAAAAAATATATGGATTAATAAAGTTAGTGAAGAAAATCCACATAGAGAAGAAAGGAGGGTATTGCCATGCATGAGCCATTCCTCTCATTATAAGTCAGGTTCTCTTACCTTTTTTCTTTCCAACACATCCCATTCCACTGCAATGGAGTGCTTGTTTCTATCAATGCTAAGTGAGGAAATGACAGCCTGTACCTGTAAATCCCAAACAAACACAATCAACAAAAGTCATGCAATATTTAACAAGTCCAAACTAAGTCTAAACAGAAGATATTTAAAAACGCAATCAACCCAAAAAAAAAAAAAAGCCAAACTAAGTCAACCACATGCATATTTACTTAAAAACGACATATAGATCTAAAAAAGTCATGCACTTACAACCAGTCTTGAGAGTTGAAAGTTCTTGGCGTATCTGAGAAACCCCAGATTATTATTATTTTTTTTTTTAAAAAAAAGGTCGATGTTCTGGTGGAGAGAGATAGAGTCGTTTTGGCGGTCGATGTACCTGAGGAACCACAGATCAGAAAACAAAAATCAAAATAAAACAGAGCAATGCTAAATCGAAAAACCCAGAAGAAAAAAATGAAAGAAGAGCAACATTTGAAGATGTACCCTCTTTAGGTTTAGACCTAGTCCGATCTAGGATGAGGCTGGTTGGTCTGATGACTCTGGGGAGATGATGACAACGGTGGGTTGATGCTTTTGTATTCAGTTGAGACTCTGCTACAGAGAAAGAGAAACTGGCGAGACGGAAGCAGAAAGTAGGTTTGGTGTGTTGCTGGTTTTCAAATCAATTATGTCTCTCATATTAAATCCAAATGATCTTGAAAATGACCTCTTTTACCTCTCTGCAACGCGCATGTTACCACCGAACTCTCACCTTACTTTTCTCACACAAAAAGCCTGCTAAATTAATCAGGTTGATGTGCTGCAGTTTGTTTTAATCTCTCTTTTTTTTTTTTTTTAATTTGTCACACGCGATGTACACACACTTGGATGGAATGGCTAGTAATTCAAAGTGCATGTGATGGTCCTAGGCGACATCATGACCCACCAGTATTTCTTTTACTTTTTTTATTTTTAATCTCTTTTTGCCTCTTTTTAATCTCCCTTTCTCTTTTTTCCATTTTGGGCTTCTCTTTGTTTTTTACAAAGACTCCAATCATTCTAGGCTTTGAAGGCTTTCATTTGCTTTTCGATGGATTGATGGAGTGTATGTACACGTCATTTCCCTCTCATTTACAGCACTTGCTTTTCCATCATTTTTATATAATTGCCACTCTCTCTTTTCCTTCGAGAAATTAATGTCCATGATTCCGACTTGTTGACTTAAATATTAAAAAAAAAAGGAAAATCATATGATGTCCCACCAAATGGATCTGGAAACTAGCTATAGAGTGGTAGTTGAATCTAATTAGATGCCCTCTTAATTATGGTGGGGTCTGATATTTTGAACATATTCTTTTTAGTTTCTTTATATGTTAGTCTTAGTCACAAAGGTTTTCGAACACTTATCATAGCCGTTTCCAGAAAAGCCAGGAGGCTTAGTTGGAAGCCACCTCTGAACTGTCTCTCAAGTGGTAGGGGATATAAATTTCAACAGCGTTCTTTTCTTGCTACCTGTTTTTATTCTTTCCCCGATAAAAATTAATTGAAGTGAAATACATAAATTTATGATAAAATTTTAAATTGGAAAACAGAAGGTTCTGATACAATAAATGAGGTTGAGAAAAGCAAAAGGAATCTCCCACTTTATCTTATCTCTCAAGTGATAGGTTCAGTCCTTAATAATATCATCATTTATATGAGTAGCCGATATCATGAAATAGAATTTCAAACCGCCTTTCCAAATTGGTATTGATAGTATCCTGACCTATGAAAGGTGTAATATAATCAAAAGAAAAAAAATGCACTAATTGAAGTTTGTTTGGCAGCTAAAAAAACCGAGTTTTCTTTTAATTATCAACAATCTTTATTTAGTGGTTAAATTTCCTTGGTGAAAATATAAGGAGATTGCCGCATCAAAAGTTGTAGTAGTGTATGCTCATGTGTTGTCTGCCATGCTTTGAAAGTGGAGCATGGAGCGCTTTGCAGCTCAGTCAAATCAAATCTTCATGCAGAGACAAATGAGAAATGATAGTTTCTGAATTGAAATGGGAATCCAAGAAAGATGTTCATCTACCAAAAAAATGCCAATACTAATTTTATACTTTTCTGTCTTTCCTCTTGATCTTTCATGCATAGTCTCGTGTCTATGCAAATGTTAGCTTTACAAGATCCATCCTTTTTAGTGAATTCAACACAAATTACAAGAGACTTTAATATAAATAAATAATTAAACAAGTCTGTGTTAATTTATTGATAAGGTTTGTAAAATTGAGCGAGAGAGTAAAAAATAATGAAGGCCAATATTTTTGGATCAGTCTTGGGACTTCTCTCTTTAAACGTTTACTCCATTATTAAAAAAAAAAAAAACAATTTATAAATATAAAAACAATGATTAGATCATATCTTATCATAAAATAAAACGTTATTCTATTTAAAAAAAGACATCACTGTACTACAATTACTTCTCATTACTTAAGAGTCTCTTCAATTATAATTGTAGTGGACCTCCAACGCTCCAACAAGTACCCTCAACTGGTTTCGCTTCCCTTCTATTAATGATCTACTCTGTTTTTGTTTATTTTTTTTTAATTATTTTTTTAAGGCGATCTACTCTGGTTTTCACTTTGCTTTACTATGATTTTTCATTTTTATTAATGATAAAAATGATGTTTCACACACCATCTTTCAAATTTAGATCACTAAAAAACCTTTATCGATAAACTGACGGATTCAAAAGTTGTACAAGTGTAGCACAGAAGGCAAAGTTAAAATAATCCCAAGTATTGAACTAACTAAACCGAATCCAATCAAGCCACACCGAGTTACTCATTTAAATATGTCATCCAGGTGCAGCATTGTAAGCTCACATGTTGTCTGCCATGCTTTCAAAGTGGAGTAAGGAGCTCACTGTCTAGTCCAATCTGTAGACAGAGACAAATGAGAAAACGACAGTTTCAATTCTCATTTATCACATATTTGATAATAGACAAAAGTAAGAGAATAGAAAGAAATTAAAGAGTTTTTATTTTTTTTTTAAGTAGAAATTAGAGAGTTATTAATAATACTTATTAATACATAATTGATAACGAGGGTGCTTACGAGTTGCGAAATTAGTTGGGACATCCCAATGCACCTATTAATTCTTGTCACATGTAATTTTTTAAAAGAAAATACAAAAAATCGTAAGAATTTATCACATATTTGAACAATCACTACATAAGAGTAGACCACACGAGATACTATGGCACAATTCGAAAAACGTTTTCTATATAAAACGTTTTCTATATAAAAGAGATCGACCCCAGATGTGTTGCCTGTCGCCAAGGCAAAGCACAAGGGACCTTTACTCAATGACTCTATTATTCTCAAAAGAAAAAGATCATAAAAAATATTATAAAAAATTTAAACCTCATAAAAGGACAAGAATTTTTCTATTTATGGAAATGTGATAGTGGTGGACCGATGCTGTTTATGTAAGGAGGGGTTTGATGGGTACTGGAAACTGGTGGACCTGGTGATGCCATTATTTATCAGAACTTTTCTCATTCTTTGTGGACCATTATTGGTCGGTAGTGGAAGAGAAGATGCCAATCAATCCAACTAGGATATGGGGAAAAATAGTATTGGCTCTGCAGTTGGAAAACCCACAAAAATTAGCAAATAAAGTTGTGATAATTATTCAAGTGAAAACAGCAGCTTTGGATTTATGTTATCGTATGAAGTGTAGAGTGTGACAAGTGAAGTTTGGAGTGGAATCTTGGTGGTCCGTGAAGCAGAGCAGTTAAACAGTGACAAAGTGGGCTTTCAAAGAAAAAGCAAATAATACATCAAAGCAAATGTCGTTTTCGTGCAACAAAAGCTGGTGTCTGGCCCAGTCTTTATCGAACTCCGAATCTTTGTGTCGGTGGAGGCCCTTTTTGCCTCCGGTCCGGGTTTACATTTCTCTCAATCATTAAATAAATATATATTTATTATAATAAGTATTATTATTTATATATTATTAAGAATAAAGTCAGCATATATATAATTTTTATGATTCTTCTTTATCTAAAATGTTTGATAAGTGAACTAAATGTAATTGTAAAAATAATTTGAAGTTTTATATATATATATACATATATATATATAGTGTAAAGATCTTCTGAAATTTTTATCTGTATTTGATTTATTAAAAATTCTGTTTCGAGCTACACATTGAATTAATGCCTTGAGTGAAAAGATAAGTTAGAAGTTGATTGGTTTCTTCTCCCTTGCTTCATTGTCTGGAACTTCTATCTTTTATAATTAATATAAGATACAAAGAGAGAAAAAATAGGGGCTTGATTGGCTTCATTTTAGGGTCTTGATTTCATAGCAAGAACCTCGCACCAATATTTGATGAAAAAATAAAAGCAAATTTTTTATCAAACCTGAAAGATCGAGTAGAACAATAGACACTTGTTTTCTTTCTTTCCTTTAGTCTAACAAGAACTTTTAAATCCGTTAGTCTTATCAATATAATTTTTTTAGTGATCTGAATTTGGAAGATGAGATGTGGAGATATCATTTTTATCATTAATAAAGTGAAAAATCATAGTAAAGCAAAGTGAAAACCAGTTAGGATAGTCGTTGGAGGTCTACTACAATTATAATTGGAGAGACAGCAAGTATGGGAAATAATTGTTGGTGAAAATTACTCAACATACCTATTCTAAAAGAGTGATTTTTGTTTTTACCCATATTCTTTTTTAAAAAAAATTGTTTTAACCCCTAATACAAATTGATTTCATCTTATATCTAAATTATCCATAATGTTGTTACACAATTTTACCCATTAACTGTTAATTTTTAAAATTTTATAAAAAAAACGGAGTGTGTAATTATAAAACAGCCCATGTATATATAAAGGGTTAAGAAATCGATCAACCCTCATTTTTACATATTACAAAACTCGAAAATCAACTCATTTTTGCACCCAATACCCGATCGAGACTCGACGACCCATTTCCACCGTCTTTGGCCATTCTCGCGCTGTTGCCAACCTTGCCAAAACTTCTCCGACAGTTGCTGAGCTTGTTGACCTCCTCCGCTTGCCAAGATATGCGCAGTTTGGATTTCATTTGATAGTTTGTGACTTTTTGATTTGGTTTTGCGATTTTGAGATGTTTTTTATGTTATGGATGTTGGGTTATGATGATTATGGTTAGAATATGTTAGATTTGGTTGTATTTAGCTTGAAAATGACAGATTCCGATGAAAGCAACGTCGTCGTCTTCATTTTGATGAATTGGTTTTTCACTGGGATGTGAAAAACCGATGAATAACATTAACTAGTTTTTCACACCTAGTAAAAAGCCAATTGGCCGAGTTATAAAAATTTGTTATTTGTTGATTTTTGTTTTATCATTTTAGATTTGTTTTGTATTATGTAAGTTAGGTAATGATAAATAGGGTTAAATCAAATTAAATTTGGTTGGATTTGGTTTGAAAAATGGAGGAATTAACTGAGAGCATGTGTAAGAGCACCATGTTGCGTAATCCATTTTTGACTAGGATGTGAAAAAACGGTGAATAACATTGACTTGTTTTTCACATCCAGTAAAAAACCAATTAGTTGAATATTGAAAATTTGTGATTTGTTGATTTTGTTTTGCCATTTTTAGATTTATTTTGTGTTATGAAAGTTGGGTAATGATGAATAAGGTTAGATTAGGTTAAATTTGGCTTGAAAAATAGAGGTATCCGCTGAGAGCATCTATAAGACCACCAACTTGCGAAATCGATTTTTTACTAAGATGTGAAAAACCGATGAATAACATTTACTGATTTTTCACACCTAATAAAAAGCTAGTAAATTTAATAAATTAAAAATTGAAATTAGTGATAAGAAATATATTAGGAATAATTAAATAAATTAAATTAGTAAATTAAACTTTAGTAAATTAGAAGTAATTAATTAGATTGTAAATGAAATAAATAAATAAATAAATTAGAGCTTAATTAAGGAAATGTTTTTAATTAAAGTAAAATATTGGTAAGAAATATAAATATAAATTGAAAACATTTAAATATAAACCAAAGTTTAAATTGATGATTAAATTTAATTAAATTAATTGAGATAATTATTAAATGAATGTAATTATAGCAAAAATTATTTAAATTAAATTAAAGAAATGAAAATAAAAGTATATTGGGCAAAAATAGAAATAAAAAAGTTGTATTAATTTTTGTATTTAATTACAATTTTTTTAAAAGTAATACTAATTGTTTGTTGTTTTTCTTTTCCATAAATAGAGTTCAAATATTTACATAGTTCACAAATAATTGAATAGAAAATGAGCGGGAATACACACATTAGTAAAAAATGACTTGATAAAATAATTGCAATTATCAATAGAGGAGGTTTGTACGATAGGTTTATAGGAGAGTGCTCGTTCGGATATATTTTGTCAGTAACCAGCAAAAATGACTATTCCCTCTATGACATTATGGTTTCTTAGTAGAGAGGTGATAGTCCTTGATGGGTGCCATGATGAAATGTGGTTTGAAATCAGGAGAAAAACATATAGGTTTAGGAAACAAGAGTTCTTATTAGTGACAAGACTCCCTTTTGGGGTATCGACTGAAAAATCTTTAGTAAAATGCAAAATGACAAGAACAGTCTCCTATGACGATTTTTCAATGGAATGTCGTCAAGTGTGCTTAGCATACTCACCTTTCTCGAGGCAAGGAGCTATGCAATGTGCTAGAGCCATGCAGTAGAGGACATAATAAATGATGATGATCTTTTGAAGTTAGCTAATATAGAGATTGCCTTCCATATATTCTTAGGGCAGAATGATAGGTCCCCCATTGCTCACTGGGTCATTATAGAGAATGCAAAAGTGTGAAGCTCACCATCCAAACAATATCCCAATAACTCAATTAGATTCGGATGATAATGTCTTACCTTTTTTCTTTCAAACACCTCCCATTCTGCATCTGAGAAGTTTGCGGGTTCGGGTGCAGTGCAAGACCCAAGGTTTTGCACTCCACCGGAACCTACAAAAATTAAACAAAATATTTGTTTGTTAGCCAAGAACCAGCACTTCCAAGCACACAAGGGTTCTCACCTGGTATTAAAAAATAAAATAAAAAAATCACTTAATCAATAAAAAAAAAAAAAGAAAACCCATAAATACAACCATTTGAATATCTATCAATTTTTTTTTCTCACACTGTTAAACTGAGTATGGCCTGATACTCTTTAACTATAACTAAACCCAATGGAAATGTTAATGCTGATCTGTCAACAATCAATATATTTCTATAAAACTGCACAATGAGCTATTCAACACGAGAATCACAAAACAAAGAAAATCCCTATCTCTTTTTTGATAAAAAACACAACCCCAACCCCCAAAAAACTGGAAAACAAAACCCAAATGCATAACTACACAACCTCACCCAGAAAGCAATTTGTTCAATTCAAAGTAGTTTCAACATCTAATCTATATAATAAAAACTTCACTTACAAACCATCATACAAGATTGGGCTCAAAATCCAAGTCAAAATTAAAATAATCTCTCTACATTATGCTTCCAACTAAGTAAATTAAATCTTTATTAAAGTGAATTCAAATAAACACAACAACAATAATCGTGTAATAATTGTGTCAGTTTTGTGTCGGTTCGTCGTGTCAGGTTCTAAATTACCAACCCTAGACAATATCATCAAGCACAAAAACATCATCGTCATCACCAAACCCTAACATAAGTATTAAACACAACGACATCACAAAATAAAAAATAAAAAAAAAAGAAGGGAAACCCAACCCAAGAAACTTCTGGGTTTCCCAAATGCCTAAAAATCTAGAAAATTCTGGAATTCTAGTCATGGAAATCTAGAAGTTTGGTTTCGGCTATGGAAATCCTATGTCTGGGTTTCCATTGTCAGCTAGGTCTCCATCGATGGAGATTCACTATTGAGAGTAGAAGAGAGAAGAAGAGAGGAAGAGAGGGTGGAAAAGAGAGAGGGAAGTAGAGAGGGAGAGATTTTCTAGGTTTTTAGGTTTTTTTTTTTTTTTTTTTTTAATTTTTTTTAATTATGCCCACCATCCACCATGTTGATGGACGGTGGATATAATTTTAGAAAAAAATTATTAATATTTTAAAATTTTTTTAATAATTAAAAAATTAATAGTTTTAATTATCACCATCCATTTTAGAGATGAATGATAGAGATTTTTTTTAATATTTTCAATATTAAATTGTCATTTTATTAAATGTTAATAAATTTTTTGCGTTTCATTTTGTTTTGACAGTTTTTCCCTTTCATGTTAGCAGTCAACTGTTTACTTTTAACGTCCAAGTTGATGGTAAGAGTTTTTTTTTTTTTTTTTTTTTTTTTTTGTGGATATTTTATAAAATATTGGAGGATTTTTTTTTTTTTTTTTATCTATTTTGGAAATTAATATGAGGGATATTAGCGACTTCTTAAATTTATAGGGGATTTTGATTGTTATACCAAATTATAGGGAAAAAGTAGGATTGTCCCTTTTTCTTTTAATGTATTTAAATATTGAAAATTTCAATATGCGGATGGAGGATGCTCATGTACTCATTGTAATAGTTCTACTGTTCCAACCAACTTCCATCTATTATTTATTCCAACCACAAACACCATCCAATACTTGTACTAATACCCACAAGTTTGCCTCACAACGCAAAAGGGGCTCTCACCATATAAGGCAAAACTAATTCGACAATCTGTTTTAAACTTTTACAAACCTTTGAAATTTAATCACTTTTAAGCATTTTAATATTACCTTGTTAAGCGTTATCATCACGTGAACGAATTATAATTACTACCCTCTCTAATTGAATGTTAAGATCGGTCAACAACTCGAATTTTTTCTATAATTGTAATTTAAATTTGTTTTAAAATTTTAATCATATTTTTAATCGAAGGAATAAACATCAGTATAACAGTTTGGAATAGTGAAAATAATGCAATTTGAATTTCTTCTTCTTTGAAATATTACAATTAATTCAAGATTTGAAAAAAAAAATAATAAGGTTCGAATCTCGCAATCTTGAAGGTGTTAATGTGAGAGTCATAGTGATGGACTAATCTCATTTTGTCGCTGCTTGAAAATTTACTGAACAACAAATATTTGTAAGCATTTGTATAAAATAAGTTCTACGCTATGTCATACAATTGCTGATCAAACATTAACTTGAACTTCTATAATTGGCATTATTTGTGATTTTCTACTTGCCAGATATTCAAAGTCATGGGCTCACAATACAAGGTTGTGTGTTGATGATAAATGAAAATTGTCACACCAACTGTAAAACCCAAAACTTTAGTTGCTGAAAAGTAATTGTTTTTCCAGATGAATAATGTCTTCAGACGGAAAGTGTTTGAATGAATAGTAAATTTGAAAAGTGGACATTGTGAAGCAAAAGCTCTGAAATTAATATTAGAATCAACTAAAAATGAAGTGGAACGAAGATAAGCTCATTCGAAGAAATTCTAAGTAATTCAAAGTTTATTGGACGAAGATATCCTTTTTAGAGAAAATAGGTACTGATGATTTTATATTCATAAGAATTTCTTTAAGGATGAAAGGGAGAAATAAAATGTCTCATTTGAGTATTTTATGATCAATTTGAAGATTTAAGGGCCATAGAATAATTTTAAAATTTATTGGGGCTAGAATGTAAATTAATGCTATTAGGGGGTCAAGTAGATATTTTTCATTCTCAAGCTCATCTAGATTGTGTGTGAGTATTACATAGAATGATACCTCATAAAGAAGCATAATCTATATGAAACAAAATGAGCCAATGGAAGTATGACACTTGGAATCCACTATCTTGGAAAAGTCTATATAAAGTGGAGTTGTTTTAGAAATGAGAAGCAAAAGTGAAAAAGAGAGAGATGGAGGCATTCGGCAACTTGAAAGAGAGAGTGAGTTTTGACTGAGAGCATGTCAAATCTGGACGTAATAGCTTTGTGGATCAAGTGAGAACCAAATTGAGAGAAGTCCAAGAGTAAATCAAGGGGAGAGGAGCTCGGCCAAGGAGAAAGCTTTCTGCTCAGAGGAGGAAGTAAAGTAAGCTTGCTATTCTCATGGATCTTGAGTTGATTTTAGGTATTCTTAACGTCTGAAAGTCATTTGGTTTGAAGAAGAGCTCATGATCAAAGAGTACCCAAGGAAGGCAATAGCTTTATTAGCCATTGGAGTTGATCAGAAGAGGTAAGCACGAGATCTCATGATGTTCTTTTGTGTAAAATGGAATGTGTGATGTTAAGTCTAAATAAGTTTGATGATGCGAGCTGCCATGCATGGGTTATGAGTGCATTATCTGTTAGGTCGTTATCTTGGATGTGATTGTTGATATAAAACCTGGAAAGAGTGTTAGAACATTGTATGCATGAGTTCGGGCTGATTTAGGATAGGGCAGTAGCTAATTAGTGAGCTTGGTGCTGTGAGCTAAGAGATGTGGCGGTGCCTGGTAGCACCTGTCCAAGTTGGGCAAGGGGGAGTAGCTCGCAAAGGAAGGGCTTGGTGAGCGGGGTAGTGACCTCAATTTAGGTCAAGCTAGCTAAGACAACAATTTGTAAAGACGAGTTGGGTTATACCCACAGTTCGTTGTAAGCTTGTAAGAGCTGAGTTATGTAGTAGCTCGCAAGGAACGAGCTAGGCTGGAGAGGTAACTCACTAAGGGCGAGCTAAAAGGAGCTCGCTGTCCAGGCCAAACGAGCTGAATAGTAACTCTTAGAGAACAAGCTAAGCAGTAGCTCGCAACTCGAGCACGTTCCGTCATAGATTGGAGGGCAGTGTTTGTATGCTGGAATGTTGAGAATTTCAAATGCATTGTTATGATTAAGATATAGTGTTTGTATTGAAGTGTAGGTGAAACAACAAGTTAGCAGACGATTCAAAAGAGTGGTTAAACGTTGGGAAGCAAGTTATGAGTGTAGATTTTTACAAGCTTTTATGAATTATATCAATTGTTTATTTATAATATTATATTTTGTATGCAAGTTATTATATTGAGCATCAATCAAATTTATAGCATGTTATTATTTTTATTGAAATACAGGTATAGTTTCCGTAAATTTATGTTATATATGCAAGTATTTTTTAAGGCTTAGTAAGTTGAAAATTATAAAGAAATGCATGCTAAGCATATTTCGAATATTTTAGGCTTTTGCCTTAGAAAGATAAGTTTAAGTTTTGCTTTAGTAAATAAAGTTTTAGGCTTTTGCCTTAGAAAGAAGTGTTACGATTATATACCGTATACTAGAGAAAATATTATTTACAAGTAAGATTGTTATGCTTTCAAACTCAGTTAACGAGAAAAGCAAGAAAAATTTTAAGCATATTGAAGAGAATTAGATGCCTTAGGTTTACCTTGATCTCCAGTTATACTTGACCATAGTACCATGTGCGTGTATGGTAGTTGGGATGGGAGAGTCACTAACTTGAGGGGATTAAGTCAGTGTGTCATCTTCTGCATGCATATGGTAGTGTAGATCAACTTGATAACGGGGGGTATCGTGATCCTAGAGGCCTCGCATCAATGACTACATAGGTATCATTCCCTAGACCGAGTTCCGTGACGTATAGACGTACAATCACATGAGGGTGAATTTCTCTGGGTTACCTAGTAAGGCAAGTTTTAGAAAGAGAAATACGTCATTAGCCGTGAGGTTTCAAAAAACATAAAGCTTTATTGTAAGAAAAGATTTATGATTTACGAAAATCATTTCTATTATCATTTAAAAAAAAAAAAAAATTCTTGTATGCTAGATTTACATTTTAGCAATATAAGCTAAAACACTAGTTTTCCTAAACTATCTTGGGAGGTATATAATAGTTTTGAAAGTAAAATTTCTAAGTGATAAGTTACTCGCTCATTCAGTTATTACTCACCACTTGTTTTTCGTATTTTATAAAAACCCTCGCTAAGTGCAGATGCAAGCCAGAGATCAAAGAGAGCTCCATCAAACGTGCACGAGAGCTAATACGTGATTCTATTGCACGTTTGTTTACTTCCGCACTATCATGTATTGCATATCTTTTGAACATAATGCATGTCTCATAAACTTTAATTTGAGAATCTATGTTTTGTGTATTACACATTATATTTTGAGAATTATATGTGCACTTAAGTTTATTCAGTTTTAATGGAATTTCAGTTATATTTTAAATGAAATTACTTAGTGATTGATTGTGGATCAAGGCCTCAGGTCTGGAAGTTGAGAATGAGAAATATTTGAAGTGCATAGGTTTTTCCTTCATGTTTTACAGGGTGGATGTTCAGAAAGGCAACCATCATGCTGCCAGATTTTGTAAACTTACTTTTCAAATAATTACCTAAAAATCCAAAAATGTTGCCACCGTTTTCATTGAAAAATAAATTTTTAGAGTTCTAAAAAGATTTTCAGAGAAAAGAAAGATGTTTAGCTTCACGGGAACCTTTTAGTTGGTGCAGATCTCGCTTGAAAGGCTACCGTGGAGTTGTTGGGCAGCCTGCTTAGTGTATAAGAAACAGAAGCCTGTCACCAACAATGCTGCTAATAAGACTAACTATCTATTTATTACAAAATTAGCTTCAGATGTGTACAAACATTTGATTTCACAGGACTGTGCCAACTGAAATCACAGTTGAGAAAATCATGACTTCAAGATGGAAGAGGTGATAATCGCGTGTTGCTGCACCTAGTCGAAAAACTCTGTGCTGTATTAATAGAGCTTGAATGGCACCATTCCTGTGCATTTAAGATTATTTCTTCGACTTCGAATATGGCACGAGGTATCTTCTACACGTCATGAAAAAGCCGCCTTATCTGCTCAGAAGTTGTTGGCATTAATGTAACTGGACAGCGCTTATACTGTGGCAGTACAATTCAGCATAACAAAAATTGATATGTTAGAAGTTAGTTATATAAAGGATATCAAACAAAGATATTGATACAAATATTCAACCAGAATTGGATAATATAGCCATCTAAACTTGTTAAATAGATTGTAACTACGGAAGGATTTGCACGCTTCTGTGAGCACAATGGGCAGATTGTTCTATCAGGTGATAGTGGAATACCCTCTTTGGCTACCTGCTCAAATGCTAAATTGAACTTGTTATTTTATCATAAAACCAAATTTATCTTTCTCTTCAATTTTCTGGTAGATGGGAATTACTGATGAAATTTCAAAGAGCAGAAAGTTTTAAACTTTCAAGTTGTATGTCATAATTTGTCAGTAAATCAATAGTGTCTTTGGCATCCACAACAAAAGAACCTATTTTAAAGTGCACTGTTACTTCAATATGCTAAACTAAACATTGTGCTCATGCATGATTTTCCATAGATTTAACGTAGATGCTTCCATCTATTTACACAGATAAATACTTACTGGGCTGATGATATGTTCATGTGTACATGAGAGAGAGAGACAAATTAGAACATGAACAAGAAGTGCTTCTTTCACCTCGGGGGGCGGAGGCAGTAGGTCCACAGTTGGGGCAGACATTCACTCCTCAGCCGATTGGTACCACCATTCCATCATCTGCATAATTAGCATTAATTAAATGTGAATGTTAACTAATTATATCTATAAAGGCAAATAGGCATAAAAGAACTGTCCGAGGGCATATGAAGAGGATTAATGTCCTTAATATGTCTAGTGGTTGAAGATACATATCTAGTTTCCAGAAACTAAAGCAAAAACATAATAACTATAAATCAAGTTAGCTCAAGAGGTTTGGACAGTTCACTTGACAATACTAATTGAATATGAGAAACAATAAATGTCAGATTTAATAGCATAGTGTGGCAAAGAAACATGAGGTTTGTTTTTCACAGCAAATCCAGCTTCTTCTGTTGCCAGCTTTCACTCCATATTCAAGCTCAGTTACTTGTGATAAACTAGAACGACAAATTTAAAGGGCATATATATAGAATCAATTATTCCATAAAAAGTAAGAATAATCTAGTCATCAACAATGCAGATATATACACAGCAAATCCAGCTTCTTCTGCTGCCAGTTTTCACTCCATATTCAAGCTCAGATTGAAACAGGTCTTAAATTTAACATTGAAAGATAAGATTAAATACTAAGTCTTAAAATCTCTAAAGAAAGAAAATAACTGTATCACCACTGGTGTATTTTGCCCACATACAAAAAAGGTCTCTACTGGCAAAAACTCCAGAGTTTAATCATAGCAGTAATATTTGTAAATGAAAAGCATCCTACCTAACCGACTTCTCACATTGTCACCAGGAGTAGCAACGTTAATTCTGTAAGTTGTTTATTCTGATGCAGATTTGGCTGAAGGTTCTGATGCTTCACTTGTTCTTGCTCGTTTTGTGGTTGTGTGGTCAGAATCATCTAGGACAATGAGAAGATCCTCAGCAGTTGTGGTTTGTGGTGCCTTAAGTTTCCTGCTTGGACTCTGAGAATTTTCTTGTTGTGCAGAGTTGTCTTGACCAGTAGTGGCACCTGTTTTGGCAACATTAAACTCAGTGGCATCTGATTTTTCATTTTTGGAAGAATTCTGCTCTGGCTTTGACAATGCAGCAGAGTGATCATTTGGGTTGGATGATGAGGCCTTGCATTTATCATTCTCCATTTTTCTTTGTTGCTCAAACATCAGCTGAAGATACTTTGCCTGTTCTTCGATTCTCAACTGCAAAGTTCTTTGAATCTGTGCACAAGTAGAAGAAATTGACAAATATGAAAACTAGTAGGTGTGCAACTATGAAGGCAAATGCAAGTTTGAGAGCTCAAAACGTTAGAACTAGAAAACAAAATATTCTTCCATTCAGAAGTTCAAGAAAGAATTAATTGTTCAAACTTTCAAACAATACACTTTATCATCAAGTTTACACTTGGCATGAACTCTTGGTCACATGTCAAAATTGCCAGGTTTTATACTTCCAAAAATAAATAAATAAATAAATAAAATAAGGAGGTTGCCAGGTTTTACTCTTTGAAGCATCACATTTTCAGTCTCTCTGTTTTTCATTTATTTATATTTAGGACATATTTGTAGTTTATTCAATCATTAATTTCTCATAAAACTTATTTTCCTCAATTTTGACACAAAAGATTAAGCATAGAAGCATATATATCTTCAGGTTAATATTTTGTCTCATATCTTAACGTATAGAGGAATTGAAGCTAAAATTAGAATCATACTTCAAGTTGTTCCTGGAGCCATTTCTGAACTTCCATCTGCAATTGCAATGCTTCGGTGATGCTCATGGTATTGCTGTCAAAATCAAAGATACAATAGATGAACTAAAATCACGCTAAACTTTCACTATTACATTGAGAGTACTTAAGTTCTTGGGAGTAGCTAAGGTAGCACAAAGAACCAAAGCACAGAAACCACATTACAAACAGCTGCATTTCCAATTGAAAAAAAAAAAAATAGTCCCTTTTTGGCACTAAAATCATATAGTGTACTGGCCCCTAGCACAAAATCAGTATATCCAGAGATGCTCATGTATGAAACGTATAATTTCAAATGACAATAGGAAGTTAGACTGTAATTTTATGCAAACTGTATATTGTTGACATGATTTCTTTACAGTAACCAATAATTGTTTTCGATTAGGATAACCAATAAGTTATATAAGCAAAGTCTTCAAGGGCAATCATTCAGGGAGTGTAAATAGACACAACAGATGTCTCCAAAAAAAGGACCTACACTCACCAGAACCAATATGTCAACCTATGGATAATAACGAAGTGAAACTTAAATACATCAAATGAACTAATTGAACTTAATAACTCTGAGAAAGTGATAACAAACAAATCCCTGCTGGACCTGGTTCCTACCAGAACCACTGCATGAAATCAAGTATAATGATGAATAGCAGACTAGAATATTTAAAGAATAGTGAAATTTAATTTCATAATAATGTAATAGCATATGTTATATTTATGCTTACATTGTCATTGACAAGGTATCTTGAAAATCTATTTGATGAGAGTGAAAAATCTAGACTAGCTGACAGGAAAAGTAATATGGTAGCAACAGGACTAAGGAATCATAGAGCCTTATGATAACAACATTGCTAATACAACATACAAAGTTGACAACAAGCAAATTTTCTACTGAATAAAAATGCCATAACAATGTCATAGTAATGCATGAACTTCAAACAAAGAGAAACAAATTTTAGCAGTTATCCACATTTATAGCCAAGATCTTGTACATATAAAAATGCTTTCCAAAACAAAATAAAGTCCATATATAGAAACTAGCAACTTCATATTGAAACTCCAGATGAAAGAAGTTGCTTACTTTTTCAAGCCCAAAGATTTCATATCTTCAGAAGATAAATTTTTCTCTGATGTTTCTGCAAAGAGAACAATATGTTCAAACAATTGTATGCCTCCAAATTCATCATGCACAGACGTTATGGCAATGCTATAACCAACGGAAAGTTAAAGAAAGCAGGCAATCACTCTTACCTTCTGAAGGCTCTGGTTTGTGTCCAGCAGTTCTATACTTCTGCATTCAAAAATTATTTTAGCTGAATCAGTATATAGATAAACACCTAAACTAGGTTGTTAAACAGACCAAAAGAAGAGAAAAGATTATATACATATATGTGAAAGTGATAATTAGTGTGTATATATATGTTTGTGTGTGATAGTAATAATGTGGGTATATATATATGTATGTATATATACACACATTATTACTCTCTCATATATATACATATATATATGTGTGTATATATGAGAGAGTAATAATTTGTACATGTGAGAGTGATAATGTGTATACATATATATGTGAGAGTGATAATGTGTGTGTGCATATATATGTGTGTGTGAGAGAGTAATAATATGTATGTATATATGTATATACATACACATTATTACTCTCATATATATACACACATATATGAGAGTAATAATGTGTATGTATATACATATATATACATATTATTACTCTCATATAAATATATGTATTACTCTCTCATATATGTATATATATATGCATATATATATATATACATATATATACATGTGTATATATATGTATATATATGTGAATGTAATGTGTATATATATGTATATATATGTATAGAGTGGTTCTATAATCAAGAATTTCTAATTTTAAAAGTTAGGACGTCTTGATTATAGAAACAATCTATATGTATATATATGTGAGAGTAATGTGTGTATATATATATATATATGTATATATACATATATACATATATATATATACACATATTACCCTCACATATACATGCATACATACACACACACACACACATACACACATTACTCTGTCACGCACACATATGTGTATATATATGAGAGAGTAATAATGTGTATGTATATACATATTATTACTCTAACACATATATATGTATTACTCTCTCATATATGTATATATATGCATATATATACATATATATACATGTATGTATGTGTGTATATATGTATATATATGTGAAAGTAATGTGTATATATACATGTATATATATGTATAGAGTGGTTCTATAATCAAGACGTTCTGACTTTAAAAGTTAGCACGTCCTGATTATAGAAACACTATATATGTATATATATGTGAGAATAATGTGTGTATATATATGTGTATATATACACACACATTACTCTCACACATAGATGCATACACACACACACGCACACACACACACATTACTCTCACACATACATGCATACATACACACGCGCACACGCACACACACACATTACTCTCTCTCTTACACACACACACACACATGTATGAGTTATATATATACACATTATTACTCTCACATACATACATTCATACACATATGTATATATGTATATATATGTGAGAGAAATATGTATATGTACATATATATGTATCTACATATATACATGAATATATATACACATATATATGTGAGAGTAATAATATGTATATATTTATATACATATATTTATATATATGTGTATGTATATACATATATATACTTATATATGTATATTTGCGCGTGTGTGTATATATATATATCTATATATATATAATATGTTTTATTTCTTCTTCTCATTTTAGTCTTTTGCAAATTTAAATTTTAATCCATCTATAATAATTAACTAGAAATCAGATGTATTCTGATCATTTTTGTTTTTCAATAGTGTTAAAGGTTGAAGAGTTCAGAAGTTGGAGTCATGAATTGTTGGATGAGTTATGTGACAAAGTGACTCCAGTTTCCTACTCTCGCTATACCACGACTTGGACTATTCAAAGGCAGGGTAGCTCAATTCAACAAATGCTCTTTATTGTCTGTGACAAGCTTGAGACTTGTTCATCCGATTGGAGCATTGGTTATCTCCAAGATGAAATGTTCTGTGGAGAAGAACTAGTTTATTGGTTTCAAGCTGACTCTTATTCGGTCAACCATCCAATCTCCACTAGAATTGTCAAAATAATGACAAAAGTGGATGCATTTATTCTGGAGGTTGATGACCTATAGTAGCTTTTCATTAAGCATCGGGCAACTTTTGCATCTACCCAAGAGCAAGTACCTCCAGAGCCTGTAAGTGAGATTTGTGTTCGTAATGGATGGCTGGATGTGTACATGATAGCGTTTGTGGGTTTTATTATGTTTAAATTTGGACTTTGTTAATTTTCTGCTTGTTTAGGTTCATTATTTTTGTTTTTTATTTTTTTAATATCGTTAGCAATTTGTTGGATATTTCAATGAAGTAATTTACTTATAGTAAATGACTCTGTTTTGAACTTTTCTGTGAGCAGTGTTCCTTGATTTACAGGGTTTTACTTTTATTATTCATCAGATTATTTTACATGCTTTGCGTATGTGTATGTTTCTAATTGGTTGAAGTAATTGATTTATGAAAAGTATGAGATGATTTTGAGATCTGGTATGGTTTAACATGATCTATTATAAACTACATAATTTATTAATAGTATTTTTAGCCAAAAGGCTGAGAAACACGAAACTAGTTCAATATATCTGCATTTATGAATTATATTTTGTGATAAAGATACTTATTAATTACCCTGCTACTGATAATGAAAGGAAAATTTTGGTGGTGGTGATGATGATGAGATTGTTGGAGAGGGAATATCAAAGGATATGGCACCTGGACTCTCTCATCCTCAGGTACGAATATTATATTATTATTTAATTTATTTCATTTTTAAATGAATATTCATTTTAGAAAATAGAAAGATTGTGGACGTGTTGTTTAGTAATACAGAGTTGAACAAAGAGACGAAGTTTCTAAACATGATAGACAAAGGGTGATTTTTTTAAATATGTAGGTTATATTCCCTATATGCTCAAAAAATTGGGAAAACTCTGTTAAAATTTTTATGAAATTGTTATATGAAGAGTAATCGGTTGTTTGAATTTGTTCTGTCAACTTATATACTAACTATACACACACACACACACACACACACACACACACATATATAGAAGTGTGATTTTTTAAATATGTAGGTTATATTCCCCAGATACTCAAAAAATTGGGAAAACTCGTTTAAAATTTTTATGAAATTGTTATATGAAGAGTAATTGGTTGTTTGAATTTTTTTGTCAACTTATATACTGACTATATATATATATAAATTGTTTTTTGCAGGAGCTTCAATCAGATAGCTGCATAATGGAGTTGTCGGAATGTATGCAAAGGGTGGAAACGTATTTGAAAATCTGTGAGCTTTCGAATAGTAGAGATGATCCGGATAACAACAATGATTCTAAAAGCTCTATCCGGGATGGTGGCATCCGCCATTCATCACCCCATCATGACCCACTACCCCAACAGGGAGATGGTGTTGGCGATGAAGTCAGCACTTCATAGGTGATGATGATCAGGTAAATTTTATATTTATTTTGCATTTTAGTCTTACATATCATTCTAAATGTCTAATTTCAAATTTGATTTTCTTAAAATTGAAAATTTATTAATAGTATTTTCCACCCCAAGGCTGAGAAACACGGAACTAGTTCAATATATCTACATTTATGAATTATATTTTGTGATAAAGATACTTATTGATTAGCCTACTGTTGATAATGAAAGGAAAATTTTGGTGGTGGTGATGATGATGAGATTGTTGAAGAGGGAGGATCACAGGATACAGCACCTGGACCCTCTAATACTTAGGTACAGATATTATAGTCTTATATAATTTATTTCATTTTAAGTGAATATCTATTTTAGAAAATAGAAATATTGCGAATGTGTTGTTTAGTAATATGGAGTTGAACAAAGAGACGGAGTTTTCAAACATGATAGACGAAGTGTGACTTTTTAAATATGTAGGTTATATTCCTCAGATACTCAAAAAATTAGGAAAACTCTTTTAAATTTTTATGAAATTGTTATATGAAGAGTAATTGGTTGTTTGAATTTGTTTTGTCAACTTATATACTGACTATATATATACACATTGTTTTTTGCAAGAGCTTCAATCAGATAGCTGCATGATGGAGTTATTGGAACGTATGCAAAGGGTGGAAGCGTATTTGAAAATCCGTGAGCCTCCAAATAGTAGAGATGATCCGGATAACAACAATGATTCTAAAAGCTCTATCCGGGATGGTGGCATCCACCACTCACCACCCCATCATGACCCACCACCCTAGGAGGGAGATGGTGTTGGCGATGAGGTACAACACTTCATAGCTGATGATGATCAGGTAAATTTTGTATTTATTTTATATTTTAGTTTACATATCATTCTAAATGTTTAATTTCAAATTTTGATTTGTTTAAAATTGAGGGAGTGGTTATCCATGAACAGCTTCTACCCCTGAAAAGTGAAAGAAAGTGTTGAAGGAAGTGATGGCGAAGGTGGCACAATTTCCCCCCTTAGAAGTACGTATTACAGGATCCATTAACCATCCTGAGAAAAGTACCTACTGCGTTGATTCGTTTCAGAGATTTCTTGATTATCATGAAAACATCTCTGTTCAGACTGGTCTATTGCAAAGCAACATTGGTGATACCACATTTAACAATCATGATAAGGGAAGCAAGTGCAACACTAGGTAGAACAATTAATCTATGTTAATGATGGGCTAGACTCGAATTGGTATCACCAGTGTTGTTCTGTCCAGTGCTGCACTCGCTTCCCTTACCATGATCGTCAAATGTGGTATCACCAGTGTTGCTTTGCAACAGACCAATCTAAACAGGGATGTTTTCAGGATAATCAAGAAATCCCTGAAACGAATCAATGTAGTAGGTACTTATCTCAAGATGGTTAATGGATCCTATAGTACGTACTTCTGAGGGGGGAAATTGTGCCACCTCCGCCATCACTTCCTTCAACACTTTCTTTCTCTTTTTTGGGGGTGGAAGCTGTTCATGGATAACCACCCCCTCAATTTTAGAAAAATCAAATCAGGTATGAAGTGCTGGACCTCACCGCCAACACCATCTCCCTCTTGAGGTGGTCGGTCATGACAGGGTGGTGAGTGGTGGATGCCACCATCCCGGATAGAGCTTTTAGAATCATTGTTGTTATCCGGATCATCTCTACTATTCGAAAGCTCACAGATTTTCAAATACGTTTCCACCCTTTGCATACATTCCGACAACTCCATTATGCAGCTATCTGATTGAAGCTCCTGCAAAAAACAATTTATATATATATATAGTCAGTATATAAGTTGACAAAAAAATTCAAACAACCAATTACTCTTCATATAACAATTTCATAAAAATTTTAAACGAGTTTTCCCAATTTTTTGAGTATCTGGGGAATATAACCTACATATTTAAAAAATCACATTTCTATCAATTTTGGAAACTCCATCTCTTTGTTCAACTCCATATTACTAAACAACACGTTCGCAATCTTTCTATGTTCTAAAATGGATGTTCACTTAAAAATGAAATAAATTGTATATTACTATAATATCCGTATCTGAGTATGAAAGGGTCCAGGTACCGTATCTTGTGATCCTCCCTCTTCAACAATCTCATCATCATCACCACCACCAAAATTTTCCTTTCATTATCAACAGTAGGCTAATCAATAAGTATCTGTATCACAAAATATAATTCATAAATGTAGATATATTAAACTAGTTTTGTGTTTCTCAGCCTTCTGATTGAAATACTATTAATAAATTTTCAATTTTAAGAAAATCAAATTTTGAAATTAGACATTTAGAATGATATGTAAGACTAAAATGCAAAATAAATACAAAATTTACTTGATTATCACCACCTATGAAGTGTTGGACCTCACCGCCAACACCATCTCCCTGTTGGGGTGATGGGTCATGATGGGGTGGTGAGTGGCGGATGCCACCATCTCGGATAGAGCTTTTAGAATCATTGTTGTTATCTGGATCATCTCCACCATCCGAAGGCTCACGGATTTTCAGATAAGCTTCCACCCTTTGCATATGTTCCAACAACTTGATCATGCAGTTGTCTGATTGAAGCTCCTGCAAAAAAAATATCTATATGTATATATATAGTTAGTATATAAGTTGATAGAACAAATTCAAACAACCGATTACTCTTCATATAACAATTTCATAAAAATTTTACCAAAGTTTTCCTAATTTTTTGAGCATATGGGGAATATAACCTACATATTTAAAAAATCATTCTGTCTATCATATTTAGAAACTTCGTCTCTTTGTTCAACTCTGTATTACTAAACAACATATCCACAATTTTTCTATTTTTTAAAATGAATATTCACTTAAAAATGAAATAAATTAAATAATAATATAATATTCGTACCTAAGGATGAGAGGGTCTAGATACCGTATCCTTTGATATTCCCTTTCCAACAATCTCATCATCATCACCACCACCAAAATTTTCCTTTCATTATTAGTAGTAAGGTAATTAATAAGTATCTTTTATCACAAAATATAATTTACAAATGCAGATATATTGAACTAGTTCCGTGTTTCTCAGCATTCTGACTGAAAATACTATTAATAAATTATGTAGTTTATAATAGATCATGTTAAACCATACCAGATCTCAAAATCAGCTCATACTTTTCATAAATCAATTACTTCAACCAATTAGAAACATACACATACGCAAAGCATGTAAAACAATCTGATGAATAATAAAAGTAAAACCTTATAAATCAAGGAACACTGCTCACAGAAAGGTTCAAAACAGAGTCATTTACTGTAAGTAAATTACTTCATTGAAATATCCAACCAATTGCTAACCATATTAAAAAAATAAAAAAATAAAAAAAAAAAAAAAAAAACGAAAATAATGATGTACGAACCTAAACAAGCAGAAATTAGCAGAGTCGAAATTTAAACATAATAAAACCCACAAACGCTATCATGTACACATCCAGACATCCATTAACAACATAAATCTCACTTACAGGCTCTAGAAGTACTTGCTCTTGGGTAGATGCAAAAGTTGCCCGATGCTTAATGAAAAGCTGTTGTAGGTCATCGGCCTCCAGAATAAATGCATCCACTTTTGTCATTATTTTGACAGTTCTAGTGGAGATTGGACGGTTGACCGAATAAGAGTCAGCCTGAAGCCAATAAACTAGTTATTCTCCACAGAACATTTCATCTTGGAGATAACCAATGCTCCAATCGGATGAACAAGTCTCAAGCTTGCCACACACAATAAAGAGCATTTGTTAAATTGAGCTACCCTGCCTTTGCATAGTCTGAGTCGTGGTATAGTGAAGGTAGGAAATTTGAGTCATTTTGTCACATAACTCATCCAACAGTTCATGACTCCAACTTCTGAACTCTTCGACCTTTAACAATATTGAAAAACAAAAATGATTAGAATACATTTGATTTCTAGTTAATTATTGTAGATGGATTAAAATTTAAATTTGCAAAAGACTAAAATGAGAATAAGAAATAAAACATATTATATATATAGATATATATACACGTGCAAATATACATATATAAGTATATATATGTATATACATACACATATATAAATATATGTATGTAAATATATATAGATATATACACATTATTACTCTCACATAAATATATGTATATATATAGATACATATATGTATGTATATATACATATTATTACTCTCACATATATATATGTATATCCATACATATATATATGCATATATATAGATACATATGTATGTATATATACATATTTCTCTCACATATATACACATATATACATATGTTTATGAATGTATGTGAGAGTAATAATGTGCATAAATATAACTCATATATATGTGTGTGTGTGTGTGACAGATTAATGTGTGTGTGTATGTATGCATGCAAGTATACGTGAGTAATTTGTGTGTATATATATATGTTGAACATCCATATTGAGCCCACACCTATTGATGATCTTTCATCATCTTACAAGTGTTTTCCACCTCTTACTTTAAAAGGGGAACCCTAACTTCATGAGGAGTAGGTGGCTTCATACCTGAACCATATTGCCCACTGCTTCATCAAAAGTCTTAAAGCTATCATATGATGCAACATTAAATGGAATGTCTACATCATACATCCATCTAGCAAACATTGTACAAGCTCAACTTCTCAACTCTTTCTTAGCTGCATTATCCATCTCATTCAACATCAATTGCTTCCCTTTCGCTTTTCTTACAGTAACTTCTGGATCAGAGGCAAAGAAAACATCCATTGGACCGTTTTGTTTTGGTCTGTTAAAACCAATTCCACTACCAAATCCACTATGACCTTTTCTTTTACTTGTAGGTGGTTCTACTAGTGGTTCATCATCATACCTTTCACCTATTTCATACTCAACTAATGGTTCCATATTACGCTCATCCTTATCATTCTTCTTTTTCTGCAAATACTCTTTCAACTCTTGTCTTATAGGTTTAGGACAACGTTCACAATGCTTAGCATTCCTAAACCCTCCCGCCAAATGTTGTTTTGCCCGATGGATCTCTCCTTTCATCACTTTGCAACAAAATTTACATTTTACAGTATTTTTATCTTTATGATCCGGCAACTCAACATAATTCCATGTAAGGTCTGAGAATTTAGTACTAGCCGACATTGTATTTGAGCTAGAGTAGTCAGCTGCAAATAAAATACATTCATACATTAACATTGTACATAAATTAACAACCTATAAATTACAAACATTCATGAAACTAGTTGTACAAATAAATGAAGAAATTGATCAAAAGATTGAAGAAAAGATGACAGGAGAGAAAAAGACTTGCTTGAGGTCACTTGGAGTTGAAGAAACTGAAACTGATGAGATGAGAATAGAGGACAGTCATCGACGGCGGGATAAGGATGATCGACGACAGGACGACGGTAGGAAGGCAATTGGAAGATAGAATCGCCTGCTTGGTGGGTCCGGTGGAGAGAGAATGGTCGAGTAGAGAGAGAGTGTGTTGATGAATTTGAAAATTGATGAGGGGAGAAGAGAGGACAGTTATCGGTGGCGGGAAGAGGGAGATCAACGACCGAACGTTAGTGGGAAGGCGGTTGGAAGATAAAATCGGTCGCTAGGTGAATTGGGTAGAGAGAGAGTGTGTTGAAGAGGCTGAAACTGAAGAGAGCAGAACAGAGGACACTCACCGATGGCGGAATGAGGCAGATTGGCGATCGGACGGTGGTTGGAAGGAGGTTAGATGACAGAATCAATAGCTTGGGAGTCCCGGGTAGAGAGGGAAAAGCTGTCGGGTAGGGCAGAAAATGGGTGAAAAAAAATAGAACCTGATATAAATATCAAGTGGATTTTGCCCAAACGCGCGTAGGCACGCAAAGCCTGGGTCTTCTGCGCCTAGGCGTGCCAGGCGAATGCCTCTTCTAGGTTGTCGCACTTGGCCGGCGTCCGGGCGCTAGAGTTGCGCCCCGCCACACCCAACGCCTGGGCGCGCCTTTTAATACTATGCACATTATTACTCTCACATATATATGTGTGTGTGTGAGTGATAATGTGTATATATACGCACACATATATATAAAAGAGTAATAATGTGTAAAACGCACACAAATATATATATATATATATGTGCATGTGTGTATATATATGTGAGAGTAATAATGTGTATATATATATATATATATACACACATTATTACTCTCATATATATATATATATATATATATAAGTTTTCATTACTAACCTTTCTTCGATTTGTTTAAATGAACCTCAATGGAACAAGAAAAATTTATGAAAGAAAGAAAAGAAAAAAAACACCAAGCTAAGTGGAACCTAAAATCCTAACCCTTCAAGCAAAACCAAAGCAAAAGTAGAAAAGAAATGAAAAATAAGGCTTGCAAACGCAAAAAAAAAAAAAAAAAAATAAATAATAAAACTAATAGAAACTAATAAGACTATCATTGGCTTATAAGATATCTAAAGAATTTACTCAATTTTTAAATATTAATTGTAAACTATCGCTTTAAAATTGTACCATATGAGCGGATAATCATGTTTGTCAATATCATCTATTAGTTCTATTATTAATTTCATCAACTAATAATTAATATTAAGTAATAGAAGCAAAAGAACTTACCTTTTTTATTATTTCCAAGAAAAACTTGCGCTTTATCTTCTTCATGATATCATCCGCAGATGATCGTCATCGTCTGTCTCCCATTTTTTGGGCTGAAATCTCTTAATCTCCTTTCGGAGGTCCTTCGGGAACTTCGCAAACAATCTGCTCTTCTCGGTCTCTCTTTTTTGTTGTCTTGCATTCTCTAATTCTTGATTTTTGAATAGCAGATATATCTGTTTCATAAGAACCACAAAAATTAAGATTACTATTTATTAATATTAATTTTAGATGGCTTATTGAGAAACTTTGGTGTACAGTCGCACCAAGTGGTGCACCAACCCACTGAATATTTGACAATTGGAAAATTGATATTTTGAAAAGTAGTTAATAAAAATAGTAGAAGGAAATTAGAGACAAACTTCCAAATATTCAGTGGCCAAACTCCCAAAATTTTTTCTTTAAAAAAAAAATTATATAGTAATGTATAACCAATATGTTTCCCGTTAAATATGCAAAGATCAGCATGCCCAAAACGAACATAAAAATCAGAAAGACAAGCTCCCATCGGTCTTTAGCAAATTGGAAGAATTGACCCCTGTAAAGAGAAAAAAAGGAACTCATTAACTGCATGCAATTTTAAAATATATTAATATTATAGATTGTTGATTATTGTTTGTGTGGTAAAGATAGAAATTCTAAGGAAAGACAAGACTTAAATAAAAAGTATTTGAAACAAAGAGTAACAAAGATTTTACTAATCCAAAGTAAAAAGCTAGAAAGTTACAACATGTTGGTTGTGCTAAAACATGGTTTGGTGTGTTATCCCGTTATTGCTACAATATTTTACCATACATCTTCCCCTTATCTTTAACCCTTAGTGTCTCTTGTGCAGAGATAAAGTGATCTATCATACAGGACTCAACTTTGAAAAAACAACCTATTGTACAAGAAAAACAATTGAGAGGATACAAAATAGGAAAATCAAAATTGATCAAGAATTATACTTTTGTAATATATAATGATTAGCAATACCAATCAGTTTAGAATATGAGTACAACAAGGGTAAGCTCCTCACGTTGTGTCAATAAGATTGTGAGTTTGAATTATGTTTCATCTAAAAAACTATTAATCCTATAATAATTGGGGAATTTATATTTTTTACCCAAATCAAAAGAAAATTTTTGTTTTTACCCAGCTATTTAAAAAAATTTGTTTTTAACCTCTCAAACAAACTATTTCCATTGTATACCCAAGATTACCAAAATACCCTTAAGTTAAAATCACTAAAATGCCCAAACATGAAATTACGAAAATAACCTTCTGCCCAAATATGAAATTACGAAAATAACATTCTTCATCCTAACAATATCCTCCATTTTCTCTCTTTTCCATCAATGGTTATCAATGATTTTTGAGATCTATTGCAGCTGAAAAACAATCTATTGAGGGGATTATTCATTCGAGCTTCTTCATCCATTAAAGTTTTTGGATCCATTCAAGTTTACACCATTGAAGGTTTTGAAGATTCTTCTTCCATTTGAGTTTGAAAGGTAATGTATGAGTTTTTTTTGTTGGTTTTTGGATTGTTTTATTCATATTGCTATCTAAAAGACTATAAGAATGATTTGGTTATGAGATCTAAAATTTTCTGAAATCTGCGACGGAATCTACAAAATCTGTGATGAAATCGGTTTTTCGTGAGCGATAATCGGTTTTCCATAGAGTGGAAAACCGATTGAAGAGTTGTGACGGTTTTTCAGTGGGATCGGTTTTTCAGCCACTGAAAAACCGGTATCAATTTTTCATCCACTGAAAAACCGTACGTGGCTAAAAATCGATCCCGATTTTTCAACCACTGAAAAATCGATCCAGCCACTGAAAAACCGAAATGGTTTTTCCGATTTTTGAGAGAATGAAAAATCGATAACTTCACTGGAAAACCGAATTTACCACATTTTTTATGATTTTTTTTTTTATATGTTTGTGTTTCTATGTATTGAATATGATTCGATATGATTGTATTTTGTAATATTGCCCGATTGAAATGAAATTTAATAGTATTATTTGATTTGAATGTTACAGGAATGGCTCAAGAGACAGTTGTAATTAACTTTGACGGAGAGTGGAATGGATGTAATTACATTAGGGGGAGTCGATCATGTGTGGGATCCACAAAAATAGTAGTTTTTCAGTATTGGTGGACATTGTATACAGAGAGGCTGGTATTGATAGAAGAAGGTGGGATATCCGTATATATTATTTACTACAAAGTACGACAAATGGTTAGGTTAAAAAGATACATATCATGTCTGATCTTGGTGTTGTTGGTTTGATGGCGATAAAAAATATTAATGTTAAAGAGATTTATATCGATAAGATTGTAAGAGATTTTGGAGCTGGGGTTAGTAGGCGTACCGTTCATCCATTTGTCACTGATTCAATACCAGACATAAGACATGACGAGGCAAATATGGATAGACCTGTAAATCCACATATGGTTGAAAGTCATTTTTATCTCACTTCAAGTATTGGAGCAATCAAGTTGATACTTCTGTCACCCTATTTACATCGGTTGAAAGTCCCATTCGTGACTTTAATGATAACTATATGAATTATGGTACTAATGATGAAGATCAGGACACAGATGATAATGGTGATGGAATACGGGATAGTGATGAAGAGCAAACTGAAGATAGTGATGAAGAGGAAACTCGATTTGATGATGTCACTGAAGAAGAAGAGTTTCCAGAATTAAGATTTTTAGGTTTACAATTTCAGAACAATCCTTCACAACCATACTGGATTGTTCCTGGTGTAGAATTGAGGGACATTGAGACTACTTCAAGCGCTACGTCAACCGTCTACCAACGTGGTACGTTGTATAAAGGAGCATTCTTTACTAGTAAAGAAGAAATGACTATAGCTATTGGCGAATATGCTCTGAAAGCTAAGTTTGAATATCGGGTTAGACGTTCGGACACGGAGCGATTTGAAGCCGGTTGTAAAGATAAAACTTGTAGTTTTATTGTTGGTGCAAGATGCAGAAAGGGTTGTTCAATGTGGTTTGTGTTGAAGTATGTAGTCGAACACACGTGTTGACAGACAGCCATGGAATCACACATGAAGAGTGTGAAGGCTATTGTGATCGGAAAATTGTATGTAGGAAAGGTGGGAAGAGATCTTTATACACCTAATCATTTGGTTGGAGAAATGCTAGAGCAGTATGGAGTGCAGATCTTATATAGTGAAGCTTGGAAGGCTTTACAATATGCAAAGAAACTAACATATGGGCAAACAGATGAATTATATCAACAGCTTCCGTCCTACTTTGAGATGTTAAAACTTTCAAACCCCGGCACAATGACGGCAATTAAGAGAGATGAAAACAATCGGTTCTTGTATTCCTTTGTTGCACTTGGAGCTTCCATTGAGGGTTTTCGGTTTTACATGAGACCGGTTGTTGCTATTGATGCCACTCATTTAAAAGGTGAATACAAAAAGGTGATTTTTTTTGCTGCATGCAAAGATGGGTCGGAGATGATTTATCCCATCACCTTTGGATTTGCTGATGGAAAGTCGGACAATTCATGGACTTGGTTCCTAAAAAAGTTGAAAGGAGCAATCGGGGTGTCAGACGATTTGCTGATCGTATCGGATCGTCATAAGAGCATATCGAATGGGATGAAAGCAGCTTTTCTTAAAGTTCCACATGTGATATGTTTTTTCCACTTGTGGAAAAACCTTAAGCAACAGTGTAAAAATCGTTCGGATGTGGAAAATGCATTTTACAATGCAGTATATTGTTATGTGCCTGATGAATGCAACAGAATATTGGAAGAAATACGTGCATTACATCCAATCACACATAGAGCTTTGGTTAAGGTTGGAGTGAGCAGGTGGTCACGAGCACATTGTCCAAGAAGAAGATATGAAATGATGACTATCAACATTGCAGAGTCGCTCAACAATTGCATGATGCAAGCACGTCGTTTGCCAATAACAACTGCACATGAATATGTAAGAAATGTATTGCAGAGATTGTTTAATAATAGACGTGTTGCTGTTGAGAAGCTCACAACGTATGTTACTACCGCTGCATATGATCGTATCATGTTGACAAAAGATTTATCCACAGAAGGTAGCGTACATCCCATTACAGAACCGTATCATTACAGTGTCATACATTACAGCAAAGGAGATGCGATGGTTGACATTCAACAGCACACATGTACGTGTAAGCAGTGGAACCTTGATCAGTTGCCATGTGTTCATGCATGTGCTGTGGCCAGGTATGGTAATTATACATTGTTTTTTTGGGTATTAAATGTCATAGCGTGACACTTAAATTGTTGATACATGTCATGTTCAAGGGCGTCAGTTGTGATACACTTTACAGTCAGTACTATAGTGTGGAGTGTCTAAAAGCCGCATATGCACGTCCGATTAATCCCGTCCCAAAATTGACCAGTTGGAATGTTTCAACGAAAGTTAGAAGTATGGTTGTATTACCACCGAAAGGTAAAAGACAAGCAAGTAGGCTGAAGGAGGTTCGGATTCCTTCAGCTGGGGAAGATCCTCATCGAAAAAAGTGTGGAAGATGTGGTTAGAGGGGACACAACCGTCTTCGTTGCCCTAACCCCCCAACTTCTATCAGTGAAGGGACAAGCGCAGACGTGGGTGCGGATGTTGGAACGAGTTCAAATGCTACTGAAAATGAGTCACGCTCTCGAAGATGCCGCTTGTGTCATGAGACTGGACACAACCAATGTCGATGTGTACTACGGTTTCCTACTCCCGATCCAGAAGTGGCTATTGACGAAAATGATGATTAGCAATTGATTGACATTTTGTTCATGCATGTTTTATGTAAAACGTTTTTATGTTAATTACTCAATTATGTACTAATACAACTGTATAATTTTTTAATCCATTTCTATTGTTTTTGTATCATTTTATATCAGCTCGGAAGCACAAAAATCGGTTTTTAAGAGAGCCTGGAAAATCGGTGCCGATTTTTAAGGGAGCCTGGAAAACCGATATCGGTTTTTAAGGGAGCCTAGAAAACTGGTACCGATTTTCCAGGCTCGGTGAAAAACCGATTAACTTGCTTTTGATTTTCCCTATCGTAGAGGTACATAGATCGATTTTTGAGTAAGCATGAAAAACCGGTATCGATTTTCCAGGCTTACTCAAAAAATCGATCCAGTTGCCTTTGATTCTTCCAGCACGCCAAGTGCAATGGCATCGGTTTTTAATGGGGCTTTAAAAACCGGTATCGGTTTTTCATGTGCCCCTAAAAACCGATGCAGTGCTAATATGTGTTATCTTATAGTATAACCTAAAATATACTATAACATAAATATTAATGCTATACCATTAAATATACATGTATTTAACACTATAATACTAAACATAATACTATAATTATTAGTTATATTAAATATACATGTATTTATAACATTATATTAATCCCAAATAATATAAACATAATGATACTAATATTCACAATAGTTAATTATACATGTAAAATATATAATATATGAATATTAATTTATTTACTTAAAAATAATATAAACATTAAATCGATATCATTGTAATATAAAAATTAATATCTAGATTTGTATTATACAGTGTGATATAATTATATTAATGTTAATATATGTTGATATTGTATGATATTATCATGATGATGATAATATAATGATCTTTTAAGTATATAGTAGTTAATATATTAAATATATAATCCTAAATAATATAAACATAATGATACTAATATAATTTATGATTACAAACTCAGATTCCCTTTGTCTTTGCATCTTGTATTTGTGTCAACTTGTAGTTTGAATTCAAGTTTGTGTGATCTTTAATGTTGGAAATCATATGCTAATAGTGGCAGACTCAAAAAAATTTGTTTAGAGGAACACGTGAATAAAATAATAAAAATATCAAAAATTAAGAATATACTAAATATATAATGTTTTTATATAAAATAATGTTAGATAACATTATATGGTTTAAATAAAATGAAACATACATAACATATAGACAAAACAAATAATCTTACACTTAAAAATCTTAATGAAATCATTAAAATAAATAAAAATGAAAAAAAGAAACTACGTGAAGTTATAATTTTTCTTGAAGAGGTTTCAGATCTGAAAATCGTTTCATGATAATTTCTCTATTAATTTTGTCAAAAATATCTTTCTCCACATATATAAGTAAGCTATTGATTTACCATTCAATTACATAGTTAAGTTTTCACAATATTCATAGCAGAAAATGCTCTTTCAATGATTGCAGTTGCATGACAATATATGGATAATTTTAATGCAATAAATTTAAGTTTAAAATTTTAGGGTTTATTAATAAGATGTATATTGCATTCAAATTATAAAAAATAAATAATTTTTTTTTAAAAAATAATTAATTTAGTAGGCTTCTGGTAGGTAACAAGATATTAAAGTGAAAATAAAGATATATCAAATAAAGATGAAGGAAAAATTAAAAAAAAAAAAAGATGATTCATTGAAATTACAAATTGTCAATGAATTTTTTGTAGCACAAAAAAATATAAGTAAATAATATTTATATGGGGAGAATTAAAAAGATAAAATTGAGAAAAGAAAAATATTAATTAATTAAAAGTAGAAAAAATATTAGTAGAAAAATTAGGTCTCATAGAATTAATAAAAGGGAAGGAAATTAATTATATTTGAAATAGGGAGAATAAATAATGGAGTTAAAATATAATAAACAACTAAAAAATAGGAAGAAGCAGCGGCATAGCTTTTTAAACAACATAGGGCAGCAGCTTTTATTTTAAAATAAATAATAAATAATAAATAATAAATAATAATAATAGCTTTTAACAATTGCTGGCATAGAGCAATGCAAGTGTGCAAGGAACACAAATCGCATTTGACTACTTGAGTGTACTGCCCTGTAGCAAGTCTACACTTGTTGTTCATCTTCTTTTTTTTTTTAATCAAATCCTAAGGGACACGTGTCCCCAGTCTAATGATGTGTCCACCCTGTATGCCAAGTAAAAGAAGTCCTGGCCACCAAAGATGTTATTATTTTATATATATATATATATATAATGGTACATTAATTTAAAGTATTCTTATTGTTTTTATATTATATTTTTATTACGGTATAAATTTTGAGGCACAAATATAATATTGAATATTTTCTTTTCAACCAATGTCTGATAAAATTCAACATTTTTCAGTGTTGAGAAAAAAATACAAAAAACCGTAATCTAAGTCAACTTATATATATACACATATATATAAATATATATATATATATATATTTGTTTTTAAATTGTAAGCTTAATTAATGTGTATAATTGTTTTAAACTTTATTTTACAATAGTTAATATATTATATGGGCATTATACAATAGTTAATTATACATGTAAATATATAATATATGAATATTAATTTATTTACTTAAATATATTATAAACATTAAACCGATATCATTGTAATATATTATATAATATCTAGATTGGTATTATAAGATTGTATCTATAGTATTAAGTGGTATATAATATAGAGTATAATTAACTTCCTATATTGATATTACAAAGGCTTTAATCAACATTTCAAAAATATAAATTATAGTTAATGTTAATAAGTAATATAATACATATAAATTATAGTCATAATACATGTATAATTGTGTAATGCTAGGGATAAAGTAATAATATAATAATATGAAATATTATTTATTTTTCCATGTTATGATCATATATATAATAATAAATTTAGGGAAATACCATGTTACTTAAAATGTTTAATTAAAATGATTTGTTGGCCATTATAAATATAGAATGTAATTACATCAAATAAATAATGAACACATTTAAAATATAATTAAATTTATTTATATACAATTTCCCATCAGAGTCTACAAACCATTTCCCAAATTTATTAACTTTATACAAAGGCTTCGTAAACATATATATGTCTCTGGCAATCTCTGCCCTCAGTGCAATGACATCTGCAATGGTCTCGCTTTTTCTTGATTTCCATGTACGCGTGTTTGAAAGCACTAGGTCGCGTACGTACATGGCCACATATGCTCCGCAACTCGTCCTGTATCAGTAATAAATTAATTAATATCATAACATAAGACTATATATATTAATTAGTTATAAACTTACTATATATATATATTAATTAGCTATAAACTTACTCACCTATCAGGTTGCTGGGGCAACGCTGATCTATAAAGACGCTGAACTTTCTACCACTCATCCACGGGTGGCATATCTACCTGGGTCTTCTCATAAAATCCTAAGAACCGCAACAAAATAGGCATAAAACATACCAGTGGCTCAAGTGGCTGTAGCCGTGCGGCTAGGTCAACATGCGCCATGGAATCATATATCATGATCCTCTGCTTTTTAAGGCGCACCTGACATAGGACCTAGTGTTCTTGATTGAGGCTATACGATAGTAACACCTGCATTTCAAAATGTTAGTGCTATAGGATTAGTTCGGATAATCATATAATAAATATTAACCTTCGAACTACACTTACACTATCAACCCGCCACCACGGGACTGATGCGTCTATCTGCCCACGACCGTACGCAAGCCACTCTGAGGGTACATCAGCTGTAACCGGATCAAATTTTACACCTCTGCTGATGTAATGTAGCTATATAATACGCTGTCATCAAAGCCTGCATGATAAAAATTAAACATGTTACTACCGATCAATTATATGGACATGAAATTGTAAATGCATAACTAACTTAAATGTAAATACTTACAAACAAAGAACTACCATGGACAGCGTATCTACTGTCGTCCACCTCATTCCACAATTTTCTTCGTAGGCACATCAAATAAGAATCGATGTGCTCATTAGTCAACCACATGTTTTCGTTCTCGAGGGTGACCAATGTGGTCTGTATCATACACCACCCACAACGATCAACGACGCGCTACATTTTAAAAAAAAAAGGAATTAAGCATTATTATAAATTATCTTACATTAACAACTAGGATGCAGAAATTAGTACCTTTTTTTTTTTTTTTTTTTTTTTTTTTTAAAATACCTGAGATCCAAAGTGGTTGCAGATTTATATTCATTATAGACCACTTCTACGGGATCTGTAGCCTCTGCCACCACCTCCACCTGCTGTTGGGCCACTGTCTTTAATTTTTTGCCGGCCTCGGATCCGTGTATGACGTACGTAAAGGTGCTGCTGGCTTCGTCTTTCGTTTGCCCCATTCGAGGATGCTCTCGTCCTGCAGCTGTAAGTAAATTAAAAACATGTATGATATTAATATTTGCAATTATATTTCAAAATGCAACACAATAGAGATACAAAGTTTACCTGGTCATGCTCCTGCTTCTCGATGAGGTGGCTGCTGATCACCCTACTCCTGCTCCTCCTCCTGATAGAGTGACTGATGAGGTGATTGCTGGTCACCCTGCTCCTCCTGATGGGGTGACTGATGAGGTGGCTGATGGTCATGTATAATATTAATATTTACAATTATATTTCTAAATGCAACACAATAGAGATACAAAGCTTACCTGGTCATGCTCCTGCTCCTCCTGATGAGGTGGCTGCTGGTCAGCCTGCTCCTCCTCCTGATGGGGTGACTGATGAGGTGGCTGCTGGTTACCCTGCTCCTCCTCCTGATGGGGTGACTGATGATGATGACTTGGTCATGTATAATATTAATATTTACAATTATATTTCAAAATGCAACACAATAGAGATACAAAGTTTACCTGGTCATGCTCACGCTCAATGTCTGTAGCTGATACACCTCCTAAGTCCGTCTGGGAGTGGTGGACCTCCTCCTCCTCTTGCTGATGGGGTGACTGGTGGACACCCCGTGCATGACGAACCTCCTGCTCCTCCTGATGAGGTGGCTGATGGTCACCCCTCCTCCTCCTGATGGGGTGACTGGTAGACACCCTCTGACTGAAGGGTCTCCTGCTCCTCTTGATGGATGGCTGACTGGCCTACATCGATAGACGACCGACGGACACCCTCGTCCTGATGTGGTGGTGGTGGTGGTGGTGCTGACTGGTCATACATGTGCTCATCTCGGACAAAGCTCCCACCATCACCATCATCATCGTCATCATCATCGTCGTCGTCTGGATCATGCCCACCAACCGGAGACCTGGGAATTTTTAAATGCTCTTCCACCCGTCTCAGCCTCCTATCCATCTCCCTTACAATCTGAGAGGTTGTCTTCTGCCTCTTTCCATCCTACTTAACTTCTTATGGGTTGTCTTCTGTAAATCCACGATAAACTCAAACAACCGCTTCACCTGTTTCATAGAATCATATATATATCATTTTACATACTACCCTGAATTTTAAAAAAAATTTGACAGAGTCTCCCCTGTTTTTTGAGTATCCAAGGAAATACAACATGCATATTTAAACAAATTATACTTTGTCTATCATTTTTAGAGACTCCGTCTCTCTTTCACACTCCGTACTACTACACAACATGTCCACATCTTTTGCATTTACTACAATGGAAATTAATTGAATAATATTATTATATAAATAGCATATTCGTACCTCATAATCTACGTGCTGTACATCGTGTGCCTTCTTTGTCCGCAACCTCTGATAAGGTATCCTCTTATTCGGATTGCACGCTTCGGATGTCTTGAATCGATCATCGTCACCCTCCACCTCATCATCATCCTCACCTCATCTCATCATCATCATCATCACCCTCCATCCTCCATCTCATCATCATTATCACCCCCTACACCATCATCAAATCCATCATCCTCATCACCATCATCATCACTCTCACTCCCCCCGCCGCCCTCTTTATGTACCTCTTCATGAACCATATGATTTGGATTAAAAGATTTCCAATAATCCATCTCCCTCTCGGCGTCAGTAGGCTCCAAGGTTGGCCCAATGCCAACTATCTGCATTATATAAAATATTTAGTTATACTACAATTATATACTTAATATAAATAACGATAGTTATAACAAACAAATAATTGACATAAATTTAGGTTATATTCGCCACTTACGGGGGGGAAATCATCTAGGCTGTGTATATTTGTCGGTGTTCTCTTCAGTGATCGTCTCATACATCTTGGTAGATCATTTTGGAGGTTCGGGTTCTTTTTTGATATCTTCTCCCGTAACACTGGGAACACCTCCACTAACCACCACTATAATATAAAAATGATTAATAAAAAACATACATATAGTTAGTAATGGGACCATATAATGCAAAATTGATTAAACTAAAAACATACATATAACCATATATATTAACCATAATAGAATGAAGCAATAAATAGTGAAAGTATTAGTTATACCTGAAACGCCAACACATAACCATAAATATTAATGGTCTTGGGTGGATTTCTAATTCTCTCTTCATTAAGTGGCATATCAAGGCAGTACAATAGGACACTGTAACATAATGTGCCTCAAGGGAATGTCTTCCACCTCTCTGTATTCTCAATTAGGACCCACATAAATGGATAAATCCTAGCCCTGTCATCCAGTCCCATAAAGAGATGGAAAGCAATCCCTACATTCGCCAACTTTAAAAGATCTTCATCATCTATCGAATCCTGCCCTGCACGGTTTCGCTGCCCACTATGACTTCTTGCCTCAAGAAATGTGACCAACTCCCTCACCTCCGGCGACACTCCATTGAACATTCGCCATAGGAGGCCGTTTTCATCATTTGGCACTGTTTGGTAGATTTTACGATCGATGCCCCCAAAAAAAAGTCCGATCACCAACAAAAACTCCTGTTTCCCAAACCTATATCTTCTCTCCCCAATTTCAAACCACCTCTCATCACGACGTGCATCCGTGACCTTTAACTCTCTAGCAAGCACCCACAAAATCACAGAACCAGCAGTCGTATTATTGGTTATCTTCAAAATATGTCCGAATGGACATTCTTCCATGAACCGATCATATAGATTTCTTCTATTAATAACGCAATTATCTTGTTAACCAATCTTTGACCAATATGTGTGTTCCCGTTCGTATGTGTGCCAATTGTTTGTGAACTATATTTATAGTTGAAATCCATTTGTAGGAAAGAAAAACAGCAAAGAAATCAAGTAGGGATATATAAACTGAATCGGTTTTTGAAGGCAACTGAAAAACCGGTTAATGAAATCGATCGGTTTTTGAAGGCATCTGAAAAATCGGTTAATGAAATCGATCGGTTTTTCACTTCGGTTTTCCATCATCGGTTTTCAGATCGGTTTTCCACTTCAGTTTTCCATGATCGATTTTCAAATCGGTTTTCCACTTCGGTTTTCATGATCATTTTTCCAGATCGGTTTTCAACCTCGTTTTCTATTATCGGTTTTGAAGATCGGTTTTTCACTTCGGTTACTTGAAAACCGAGAAAAACCGAAATGAAAAACCGATCGTGGAAACCGAAATAAAAAACCGATCGTGGAAAATCGAAATGAAAACCGATCTCAAAAACCGATCCGATCCCGACGACTCTTCTCTCGTCGGAATCGCCATTTTCAACACAAAAACGACCAAACACAATTAAATCCAACCTATTCTAAACCTAATAATCCTAAACTAACATCCATAACACAACAAACATTTCAAAATCCCAAATCTCAATCAAAAAATACAACAAACATATCAAAATCTAACCTTCGCACTTTCTACAGGTTCGCTGGCGGTAGGAGCTGCTCGGGGAAGGTCGGCAACGTCGCGGGAATGGCCGGAAACGTCACTCTCCGTCGGGTCGCGATCGGGTTCGGGTTTGCCAAAAACTGGTGTGCTTTTGAGTGAGAAATCGATGGAACCGATTTCCATCGATCGATTTTTAGGTATATATATGCAGGGGCTTAATCGTAATTTCACGATTCCGTTTTTCGTAAATTTTAAACTGTTCAGGGTTTTTTTGTAAAAATGTCCAGGGGCATTTTGGATAATTTGGGTATATACCATCAAATATATTGTTTGAAGGGTTAAAAACAATTTTTTAAAAAATAATGGGTAAAACAAATTTTACCCTTTTAAAATGGGTATTTTTTACAATTTCCACATAATAATTATATAAAATAAAATTACTTACCTGAGATTTAGGAGGCCCCAATATAAACAATATTAAATCCTTGGGAGATAATTAGGCTGCTCAACGATGCCTAACTCATGTGCTTCATAGTACATCCCGAAATCAAACAAGGTTGTATTTTGAGATTTAGGTTGGCATATTTCTTTCAAAATTGTGTGGGCTGCTGAACTTCTACCAACAGCACCACAATATGAATTACCCCAACCATAGGGTGAAGAAGTATACTTTTTGGAGGCATACGCCCAACAATCAATATTTTTTGCAATAGCAAATGCGTACCATAAGCCTCCAAATACCTAAAACACAAAAAATCACTTGTTAGGACAACTAATTAGTAATTTTACATATATATAATGATATAAAAAAAAAAGGTACTCATTTGTAAATAATGGTAAGATGTAGAAGAATGTGCGTGCAATAATTTATGAATTATGTAAATAATCAAAACATAGATGGTAATTTAAATTTACATGAGCGACATGACACAAAAGAAGGAGATTGAAAACAACTCTTGCCCATGTAGCTTTAGCAAGTATGGTCGATTTCTTTGCAACTCTTTCAAATGATCTATACAGTAGATAAACTGCCGCCAAGTATTGAAGAAGGAAACCACTCGTTGAATAATAATTTGAACCGTCCGTATATGGCCATACCAGACTCATCACCATCAGCAGAAACTACAACATATAGCCAGTTGATTAGAGTCTATTCTGTTTGTGATATCAAAACATGCATGAACAAAACAAATGATTGAGCTCTTTCTTTATATAATGCCAAAATTAATGTGAGTTTTCAAACTAATATCAGAAAGATAAAATGAGTTTTTTCACCACCATAATAAAGGATGTGAACTATGATCTTGGCTTACAAATTATAGCTCACAAACATTGATACTTAAAAAAAAATTCTAAAAGTGAATGAATTTTCATTTGAGGCTAAAAATAACTATATTTTATTGCCAAGCAACGGATGATGAATTTTCGAGACTTCCGGATTTGGCCATACAGCACTCATCACCAACAGCAGAGACTACAACATATAGCTAGTTTATTAGAGCCTATCCTACAAATTGTCGTTCACAGATATTGATTTAAAAAAAAAAAAAAAAAAATCTAGAAGTGACTTATCGGTTGAGCTAGGCCAAAAATAACTTCTTTTTTTTGTCAAACAAAGGATGATGAAATTGAATATATATATATATATATATATATTTATATGTGTGTGTGTGTGTGTAAGATGCCAAATCTCAATTTGTACCATTGCAAAAAAAAAAAAAAACAATATTATTAAAAAAATAAAAAAAAAATAAAAAAACTGCAATTTACACATGGTATAAATTGAGATAAATTCAATTATATATATACACTATTTATTAAAAAAATTAAAAAAAAAACTAAAATTTAAAAAAAAAAAAAAAAAAAAAAAAAAAAAAAAATATTTATTAAAAAAATTAAAAAAAAACTGCATTTACAATGGTATAAATTGAGATAAATTCAATTTATATATATATATAATATGAAAATTGAGATATATATGAAAAGACATCCGAAGATATTGTATCTATAATCAAACATCCGAAGATATTGTATCTATAATCAATTATATAAGATCAATCTTACCTTATTTATTGGCAAATGCGTTGCTGTATGTGACCATAAATCTATGGCGATGAGGAGGAGCCAAGCAATCTTCTCAATTTTTTTTTTTAAACAAACATTTCCTTAGTACTAAAGAAAATAAACTCATTATATTAATAATAATACCCCATTTATCAAAATATTTAGCGAATATCCTAACTGATTCGCTTGAAACTACACATATATTTTCTTTATCTATGGTGTAAGAATAAAGAAACAAATGATCGATGACAATTTTACTCGTACACCATAAAATAGGAATTATATAGGCTATCACTTGAAGCAAGCCTTTACCCACTTTACTATCATAAAGATAGGTTCCAACAGAAAATTGCTTTGCTGGTGCTGTACATTCCACTATGTCGGGCCCTGTGACCTGTTAAAAATTTTAAGTTAAAATTCCAACTTCACAATTATTTAGCAATATTGATCCAAATCGTCTGATCATAAAATAAGGTTCTCAACTTAAATTAGTGAAATCGCAAGACATTAATTGCACAGCAGTACACCTAGTACTATTGGGCCATGCAAACTAATCAAACGTCTACGAATATTATACTATATATGTAATAATATATGTGAAATTCTTATTGTTAACATAGAAAATCCTTTTACCCTATAGCTTAAATATGTTAGAGAGTTTCACATATGAAACAAGATGATAAGACAAATTTTCCATCAAAAAATTAAAAACTAATAAAAGATTACATATTAGTTTTTATCAATAGATCTACCACTTCTCTAAATACATAAAAAGCATCACTTTTGAAATTAACAAATACTATAGTTTTTATACAATATATATCAAATGTGGATAAATATCCAACAATAAATTTACTCTTAATCCAAAATTTGGAATATGTCACATGTTTGTTACATATACAAGTAATATATTGTTTAATTTAAACAGATAATGAATGTGTAAAAGCAAATGTGCAGAAGATAGTAGAGACTGAATTCCACATGAACAGTTTTGAAGTAGCTACATCTTTTACTCCATTACCAGAGCTCTTATTAAATTTTAACACTAAGTACTTTTTGAGGAGTGGTACTGTAATACTCAAATTATTCCCTAAGCATTTTAGTAAAATGAAATTAATGATTTTTTTTAAGAAAATATTTAAATTTATAGAAATTATATTTTTATAAGAATTTGTATTTGATATGGTTTTCTAATTAGATTAAACTTTTAAAATTATTTTATTTAAATTAAAAGGGGTGAGGCCATTTGATAAGAATAGGAAATTACTCTATATAAAAACTCTTTTCCATCTTCATTAAACATTCAACACCACTCTTTAAAAAAAAAAAAAATTATTTGCTCTTGACAAATAACTCCTACTAGGGTTTTGAAAGAAAATTAAATTAAATTTAGTTTGGAAATCAAGAAGGCTTTACAAAATTTGTTATTATGTTTTTTTGTTTATATTTTAATTAAACGCATAGAAAATAAGATTGTTTAGGGAGAAAAGGAAAACATAGGTATGTTAGTTTTTTTCTTATATTAGTGTTGTTCAATGAATTTTTAGGTAAGTATAGACTAACCAGTGTTTACTTAGAAAATCATAAGTTATGCATGTGTTCAGTTTTGATATTATGGCTTTCTATTTTGAAAACTAGACCTTCTAATCTTTCAAATCAAATTAGTTTTGTAAAAATATCACAACTATATGAACTTTTATAAATTTTTCTTTATGAAAAAAGAATGCTGAAGTTTTGTAATATTCTACACATAGTTTGGTTATGAAATATATTTTATTAAGTTTTACTAATTCGAAAAGCCTCAAATTTTATACAGTTGTTTATAAATATATTATGTATTATCTTGTGAAGTTTTAGGATTTTTGAAATAATATTTTAAAAGTTATGATTTTTCTTATTTGAAGTGTCGAATCTGTTTGGAATCAGACAACATGTATAAATTCAAATATGAAAATATTTTAAAAATACCTATTCATATTATTTTCCTATCAAAATTTTATTTTAGACTCGTACATACGTTTATTTTACTTCTACAAAATTTCAAGTAAAATGGAGGTCTATAGAATATTAAAACAAATCTCAAATTGAAGCATATTCTGGGTTGTTCACTGAAAAGATGAACCAAAATGTTTTAGAAAATAAATTTGATTAAGGCACTTCCGGATTTTATTTAGTTCCGAAAATTTTTATGGTGTGAGATATATATGTGTAACATGTTTCTAGAAATTTTCATAATTTTCAAATTGTTTACAATTTACTAAAATTCATAAACCTACCACTGTGCAGATACTGTTTAGTTTTAATTTTAAGTTTTTAGTTAAAGAGAATGTTTGATAGCCCTAATTTCAATCCTAAGACATTATTTTGAGTTAAATTATATGTGATTATGTTCATTTAGGGAAAGGTTTGGACCATTTGATTCGTTAAGAGTTTGTTTGCTTTGGATTTGTTAGAAGGTAAATATACTAAACTATTTTCAAAACTAGAATCACAACAATATGTATATTTTCGAAATTATATTTAGAAAATTATTATACTATGAAAATATGTGATTAAATGGTACCGTTAAATAATGTTGTCTAGACTTACTTTTATTCTTCACTACTAGTAGCCACCTCTGTTATGTGCATGAGCTATATGTGATATGTGATTTGTTATGTGTATGTGAATATATGGAAAGTGTCTTCGAGGTACCCTGGGGACTAATGAGTATTCACATTTGTATGTCAACGAATCAATGCATGTGAGAGGACTCGTTGATGCTCACAACGAGGGTCTAGTTCTTACCTTTGGGCATGAGTGTTCTATTTCTTAAAATTAATTTCTCACTTGCACTTGTCTTGTATACATTAGCTGTCGACAAGTGACTTTGGCTCTATAATGAGTTATGAAAGTTCTATAATGTAGTAAAGCATTAAGGGAACCTGAAAATCTATTCTGATATTTGATAAGTTTCTGATTTGATAAATCTGACTATAAATATGAAATTTATAGTTTTCGTATTGTGAAATGTATATTTTGTTTTATATATGTTATGTTGAAAAAATAAAAAATTATCACTGTTTAGTTTGTGTACTGGGTTTTCAAACTTAGTATATTATGATTTCAGATGATTGAGATTCTTATCACGCATAAGATGGATTGGCATTTCAGCAATTGTTCTTGATTCCTTAAAAGATAAGCCTATATGTCATTCAAATATTCTTAAGAACTTATTTATTTTGGTTAAGAACTTTAATATTTGTATTTATTTATAAATACATTTTCTTGGATTTTTTTCAAAAGTTATTTGATAGTATATTAGTTTATATCCTAAGTTTTAGGTTAGAGTGTGATCGGCACAAACTACAAATGTTAGTAGAAAATCTTACAACCCCAACAAAAAAGAAAAAAGAAAGAAAAAAAAAAGGTCTTTTAACTACAACATTCATTAGTAGATACATCATTTTTTTTAGCTTTTATATTTTCAATGTGCAATTCATATAATCTTTTTTACTTCCCACATAGAACTCTCTAATAACTCTAACTAACTAGGCTATCAAATCTGATGGATTTTAAGTAACTATTTGAAGGTGGTCTTGATTGACTTAAGACGTTTTCAGAACTAATAACCCATTTAACTCAAATATCATGTCATTTTAATTTCAGGTTATCTTGGTTATTTGATTTTGCAAATAATTATTCTAGTCAGTTTGAGTGGAAGAACTGCACATTCGTCATGTTATACTCTCTTCGAATATAAACAGAAACAGTTATCATATTTACTTGAGATCAACTTAATAGTTGATATTTTTTCTTTTATCTTTTTTTTTTCTTTAAAGAAAGATGCTGGATTACTCGGGCCATGGGTCAGATCCACTCAAAATGATCCAAACCCAGGCCCAAAATCCAAGTAATATTTGGATTACATTAATTGACTGCTTGAGCAGTAACATTACAGTTATATTGTAACTACTCTTAGCAGTTCACTCATATTTAAATGGAAGAGTGGGTGGTGGTGATTGAGTATAACAATGAATATCAAACCAGCACAGATACGTTTGACACTAAGATCATAAAACATAGAACTAAGAAAAGTGAGAAAACAAACAAGAGAAGGGGCAAGACGTCTACACACTGAATTGAGGGTTTGGATTTGTATTTGGCGATCAAACTCTAACCAGATTGAACAACACAGGATCAAGAGACAACCGAGTTAATTTTTCATACGTTTCTATTAACAAAAGAACATTACCCTAAAGTAATCATATACACAAATATAAAGTGATGTACTCATTTGTGTTTTGCAAGTGAAAAATTGTAATATATATATATATATATATAGAGAGAGAGAGAGAGAGCACCCCACTCCTTACTAGAAGTGAACAATTATTTTCTTTGATCAGTGGATAGTAATAAAAACCAATAATAGGATATCAATAGATAATAAACTATACATTCACTGAAATATAATACCACTTAGTTAGAAATTATTAAAAAGTAAGACATGAAACCAAAAAAGCTAGTAAACCAACCAAAAAAAAAAAAAAAAATGAAACCAAAATTCTTATGAAAAAATGGAAGTTGAGTTTACCTGATTGTGGTCATCATTCTTTGATTGAAAGAGAAGAAGAAAGCCAACCTTGTGAAGAGGAATGTTAGCAGTGATGGAGACTGTCCTGGCTGTGCTGAAGAGTTGGAATCAGGCTGTCATTGTCTGTTGTACTGTCAAGCAGCTCAGCAGGTTTGGGATTGTGTTGGGGAAGGCAGGGGGATTACAAGCTATAATTTGTTTAGATCGTGAATTGTTTCTCTGTTGAATGAAGGTTTCTTAGTTCAAAAAAAAAAAAAAAGAAAGAAAGAGAGAGACTAGAGAGAGTTACAGAGAAAGAACAAGATACAGAGATGCAAAGAAAGAGAAAGTGAGAGAGAGTTGTTGAAACTTGAGCCAACTACAAACTATTCTTATTAATATATTTACTTATTTTATCTGTTCTCTTCTTAATTGCTTTTGGGATAAGTAGGTGTTTATGATAATTAGAGGCTCCTACCTTACTTAAAACAAACATTGCTATCACATTATATAGTGATGATTTGTATTGTAATTAATTGGTTATGTTCTATAATGTCAATTGATTGAAACAAATGCACAAAACCAATACCACTAAAACTATAATTTTATTTTTTTTTCAAAATTATTATGTTAAAAAAAAAAATTGCTGTCAAACTTTTAGAATTCTATTTTAATTTTTTTATATTTAAACCACTTTTACGTTGTTATCCATAACTCTAGACCAACCAATTTATTGCCGATTAGTGTCATGTCGTGAAGAAATAATTGATATCCAAGACAAACGAAAGATTTATTACTAACTTACTATAAATAAATGGTTAGGTACAACTAATATTCTTGCCTTGTTTAAATTATTAGCATGTCAAGGTAATGCTTAGCTACAATGCAGCTAACAGTTTTCCAACTCAATTATTGTGTTGACTACTTGAATCACTACGTTTAAGAATTCGATTATGTTGATACCATTGTTTTGGGTTTAAAAAATGTTCTAAAATGCATCTGATATACGACGCAATGTCTCATTCTTTGGAGTCTATAATAGACAGTATATTCTTAAAATGTATCTAGGATCAATGGCATATGTGGTATTTGATTTTTTTTCAATCAATATTTGTGTATTGATTTCAAAAAAAAAATATTTGTGTATTGACTTTTTATATGGTGTATATATATATATATATATTTGTAAGAGCTAAAAGGAATGTGAGTTTTGAAACTAGCATACATCATAAAATTATAATGAATGTTTTTAGTACATTGTGTTTGCAAACTATTTTTTTTTCGTTTGCATACAAAGATCATAATTTGCATCAATTGTTCGCAAACTGTTGTTTGTGAGTAGCTGGGCTGTTTGATATCCCGGATTGGACAAGATTATGGTCCAATCTTGTTGCCAATCCTTTGTTTTGCACCTATTAGGATTGGACAAAATGCAATCCCTACAGTTGCACAAAACAAATTTGTCCTAGTGGAAATTACCAGAAAGACCCATCTAAAAAGGGTCAATTTTGTTACTATTTTTAATATACGGTATGTATATGCGTTTCTATTAACAAAAGAACATTACCCTAAAGTAATCATATACACAAATATAAAGTGATGTACTCATTTATGTTTTGCAAGTGAAAAATTGTAATATATATATATATATATATATAGAGAGAGAGAGAGAGAGAGAGAGAGAGAGAGCACCCCACTCCTTACTAGAAGTGAACAATTATTTTCTTTGATCAGCGGATAGTAATAATAACCAATAATAGGATATCAATAGATAATAAACTATACATTCACTGAAATATAATACCACTTAGTTAGAAATTATTAAAAAGTAAGACATGAAACCAAAAAAGCTAGTAAACCAACAAAAAAAAAAAAAAAAGAAACCAAAATTCTTATGAAAAAATGGAAGTTGAGTTTACCTGATTGTGGTCATCATTCTTTGATTGAAAGAGAAGAAGAAAGCCAACCTTCTGAAGAGGAATGTTAGCAGTGATGGAGACTGTCCTGGCTGTGCTGAAGAGTTGGAATCAGGCTGTCATTGTCTGTTGTACTGTCAAGCAGCTCAGCAGGTTTGGGATTGTGTTGGGGAAGGCAGGGGGATTACAAGCAATAATTTGTTTAGATCGGGGAATTGTTTCTCTGTTGAATGAAGGTTTCTTAGTTCAAAAAAAAAAAAAAAAGAAGAAAGAGAAGAAGAAAGGGAGAGACTAGAGAGAGTTACAGAGAAAGAACAAGATACAGAGATGCAAAGAAAGAGAAAGTGAGAGAGAGTTGTTGAAACGTGAGCCAACTACAAACTATTCTTATTAATAGATTTACTTATTTTATCTGTTCTCTTCTTAATTGCTTTTGGGATAAGTAGGTGTTTATGATAATTAGAGGCTCCTACCTTACTTAAAACAAACATTGCTATCACATTATATAGTGAGGATTTGTATTGTAATTAATTGGTTATGTTCTATAATGTGAATTGATTGAAACAAATGCACAAATCCAATACCACTAAAACTCTAATTTTATTTTTTTTCAAAATTATTATGTAAAAAAAAAAAAAAATTGCTGTCAAACTTTTACAATTCTATTTTAATTTTTTTTTATTTAAACCACTATTACGTTGTTATCCATAACTCTAGGCCAACCAATTTATTGCCGATTAGTGTCATGTCGTGAAGAAATAATTGATATCCAAGACAAACGAAAGATTTATTACTAACTTACTATAAATAAATGGTTAGGTACAACTAATATTCTCGCCTTGTTTAAATTATTAGCATGTCAAGGTAATGCTTAGCTACAATGCAGCTAACAGTTTTCCAACTCAATTATTGTGTTGACTACTTGAATCACTACGTTTAAGAATTCGATTATGTTGATACCATTGTTTTGGGTTTAAAAAATGTTCTAAAATGCATCTGATATACGACGCAATGTCTCATTCTTTGGAGTCTATAATAGACAGTATATTCTTAAAATGTATCTAGGATCAATGGCATATGTGGTATTTGATTTTTTTTCAATCAATATTTGTGTATTGATTTAAAAAAAAAATATTTGTGTATTGACTTTTTAAATGGTATATATGTTTTTTTTTTGTAAGAGCTAAAAGGAATGTGAGTTTTGAAACTAGCATACATCATAAAATTATAATGAATGTTTTTAGTACATTGTGTTTGCAAACTATTTTTTTTTCGTTTGCATACAAAGATCATAATTTGCATCAATTGTTCGCAAACTGTTGTTTGTGAGTAGCTGGGCTGTTTGATATCCCGGATTGGACAAGATTATGGTCCAATCTTGTTGCCAATCCTTTGTTTTGCACCTATTAGGATTGGACAAAATGCAATCCCTACAGTTGCACAAAACAAATTTGTCCTAGTGGAAATTACCAGAAAGACCCATCTAAAAAGGGTCAATTTTGTTACTATTTTTAATATACGGTATGTATATGCGTTTCTATTAACAAAAGAACATTACCCTAAAGTAATCATATACACAAATATAAAGTGATGTACTCATTTATGTTTTGCAAGTGAAAAATTGTATATATATATATATAAGAGAGAGAGAGAGAGAGAGAGCACCCCACTCCTTACTAGAAGTGAACAGTTATTTTCTTTGATCAGCGGATAGTAATAATAACCAATAATAGGATATCAATAGATAATAAACTATACATTCACTGAAATATAATACCACTTAGTTAGAAATTATTAAAAAGTAAGACATGAAACCAAAAAAGCTAGTAAACCAAAAAAAAAAAAAAAAATGAAACCAAAATTCTTATGAAAAAATGGAAGTTGAGTTTACCTGATTGTGGTCATCATTCTTTGATTGAAAGAGAAGAAGAAAGCCAACCTTCTGAAGAGGAATGTTAGCAGTGATGGAGACTGTCCTGGCTGTGCTGAAGAGTTGGAATCAGGCTGTCATTGTCTGTTGTACTGTCAAGCAGCTCAGCAGGTTTGGGATTGTGTTGGGGAAGGCAGGGGGATTACAAGCAATAATTTGTTTAGATTGGGGAATTGTTTCTCTGTTGAATGAAGGTTTCTTGGTCAAAAAAAAAAAAAAAGAAGAAAGAGAGAGAAAGAAAGGGAGAGACTAGAGAGAGTTACAGAGAAAGAACAAGATACAGAGATGCAAAGAAAGAGAAAGTGAGAGAGAGTTGTTGAAACTTGAGCCAACTACAAACTATTCTTATTAATAGATTTACTTATTTTATCTGTTCTCTTCTTAATTGCTTTTGGGATAAGTAGGTGTTTATGATAATTAGAGGCTCCTACCTTACTTAAAACAAACATTGCTATCACATTTTATAGTGAGGATTTGTATTGTAATTAATTGGTTATGTTCTATAATGTGAATTGATTGAAACAAATGCACAAATCCAATACCACTAAAACTCTAATTTTATTTTTTTTCAAAATTATTATGTAAAAAAAAAAAAATTGCTGTCAAACTTTTACAATTCTATTTTAATTTTTTTTTTATTTAAACCACTATTACGTTGTTATCCATAACTCTAGGCCAACCAATTTATTGCCGATTAGTGTCATGTCGTGAAGAAATAATTGATATCCAAGACAAACGAAAGATTTGTTACTAACTTACTATAAATAAATGGTTAGGTACAACTAATATTCTCGCCTTGTTTAAATTATTAGCATGTCAAGGTAATGCTTAGCTACAATGCAGCTAACAGTTTTCCAACTCAATTATTGTGTTGACTACTTGAATCACTACGTTTAAGAATTCGATTATGTTGATACCATTGTTTTGGGTTTAAAAAATGTTCTAAAATGCATCTGATATACGACGCAATGTCTCATTCTTTGGAGTCTATAATAGACAGTATATTCTTAAAATGTATCTAGGATCAATGGCATATGTGGTATTTGATTTTTTTTCAATCAATATTTGTGTATTGATTTAAAAAAAAAAAATTTGTGTATTGACTTTTTATATGGTATATATATATATATATTTTTTTGTAAGAGCTAAAAGGAATGTGAGTTTTGAAACTAGCATACATCATAAAATTATAATGAATGTTTTTAGTACATTGTGTTTGCAAACTATTTTTTTTTCGTTTGCATACAAAGATCATAATTTGCATCAATTGTTCGCAAACTGTTGTTTGTGAGTAGCTGGGCTGTTTGATATCCCGGATTGGACAAGATTATGGTCCAATCTTGTTGCCAATCCTTTGTTTTGCACCTATTAGGATTGGACAAAATGCAATCCCTACAGTTGCACAAAACAAATTTGTCCTAGTGGAAATTACCAGAAAGACCCATCTAAAAAGGGTCAATTTTGTTACTATTTTTAATATACGGTATGTATATGCGTTTCTATTAACAAAAGAACATTACCCTAAAGTAATCATATACACAAATATAAAGTGATGTACTCATTTGTGTTTTGCAAGTGAAAAATTGTAATATATATATATATAGAGAGAGAGAGAGAGAGATAGAGCACCCCACTCCTTACTAGAAGTGAACAGTTATTTTCTTTGATCAGCGGATAGTAATAATAACCAATAATAGGATATCAATAGATAATAAACTATACATTCACTTAAATATAATACCACTTAGTTAGAAATTATTAAAAAGTAAGACATGAAACCAAAAAAGCTAGTAAACCAACCAAAAAAAAAAAAAAAAATGAAACCAAAATTCTTATGAAAAAATGGAAGTTGAGTTTACCTGATTGTGGTCATCATTCTTTGATTGAAAGAGAAGAAGAAAGCCAACCTTCTGAAGAGGAATGTTAGCAGTGATGGAGACTGTCCTGGCTGTGCTGAAGAGTTGGAATCAGGCTGTCATTGTCTGTTGTACTGTCAAGCAGCTCAGCAGGTTTGGGATTGTGTTGGGGAAGGCAGGGGGATTACAAGCAGTAATTTGTTTAGATCGGGGAATTGTTTCTCTGTTGAATGAAGGTTTCTTAGTTCAAAAAAAAAAAAAAAAAAGAAGAAAGAGAAGAAGAAAGGGAGAGACTAGAGAGAGTTACAGAGAAAGAACAAGATACAGAGATGCAAAGAAAGAGAAAGTGAGAGAGAGTTGTTGAAACTTGAGCCAACTACAAACTATTCTTATTAATAGATTTACTTATTTTATCTGTTCTCTTCTTAATTGCTTTTGGGATAAGTAGGTGTTTATGATAATTAGAGGCTTCTACCTTACTTAAAACAAACATTGCTATCACATTTTATAGTGAGGATTTGTATTGTAATTAATTGGTTATGTTCTATAATGTGAATTGATTGAAACAAATGCACAAATCCAATACCACTAAAACTCTAATTTTATTTTTTTCAAAATTACTATGTAAAAAAAAAAAAAATTGCTGTCAAACTTTTACAATTCTATTTTAATTTTTTTTTTATTTAAACCACTATTACGTTGTTATCCATAACTCTAGGCCAACCAATTTATTGCCGATTAGTGTCATGTCGTGAAGAAATAATTGATATCCAAGACAAACGAAAGATTTGTTACTAACTTACTATAAATAAATGGTTAGGTACAACTAATATTCTCGCCTTGTTTAAATTATTAGCATGTCAAGGTAATGCTTAGCTACAATGCAGCTAACAGTTTTCCAACTCAATTATTGTGTTGACTACTTGAATCACTACGTTTAAGAATTCGATTATGTTGATACCATTGTTTTGGGTTTAAAAAATGTTCTAAAATGCATCTGATATACGACGCAATGTCTCATTCTTTGGAGTCTATAATAGACAGTATATTCTTAAAATGTATCTAGGATCAATGGCATATGTGGTATTTGATTTTTTTTCAATCAATATTTGTGTATTGATTTCAAAAAAAAAAATATTTGTGTATTGACTTTTTAAATGGTATATATTTTTTTTTTTTTGTAAGAGCTAAAAGGAATGTGAGTTTTGAAACTAGCATACATCATAAAATTATAATGAATGTTTTTAGTACATTGTGTTTGCAAACTATTTTTTTTTCGTTTGCATACAAAGATCATAATTTGCATCAATTGTTCGCAAACTGTTGTTTGTGAGTAGCTGGGCTGTTTGATATCCCGGATTGGACAAGATTATGGTCCAATCTTGTTGCCAATCCTTTGTTTTGCACCTATTAGGATTGGACAAAATGCAATCCCTACAGTTGCACAAAACAAATTTGTCCTAGTGGAAATTACCAGAAAGACCCATCTAAAAAGGGTCAATTTTGTTACTATTTTTAATATACGGTATGTATATGCGTTTCTATTAACAAAAGAACATTACCCTAAAGTAATCATATACACAAATATAAAGTGATGTACTCATTTATGTTTTGCAAGTGAAAAATTGTAATATATATATATATATATATATAGAGAGAGAGAGAGAGAGAGAGAGAGAGCACCCCACTCCTTACTAGAAGTGAACAGTTATTTTCTTTGATCAACGGATAGTAATAATAACCAATAATAGGATATCAATAGATAATAAACTATACATTCACTGAAATATAATACCACTTAGTTAGAAATTATTAAAAAGTAAGACATGAAACCAAAAAAGCTAGTAAACCAACCAAAAAAAAAAATGAAACCAAAATTCTTATAAAAAATGGAAGTTGAGTTTACCTGATTGTGGTCATCATTCTTTGATTGAAAGAGAAGAAGAAAGCCAACCTTCTGAAGAGGAATGTTAGCAGTGATGGAGACTGTCCTGGCTGTGCTGAAGAGTTGGAATCAAGCTGTCATTGTCTGTTGTACTGTCAAGCAGCTCAGCAGGTTTGGGATTGTGTTGGGGAAGGCAGGGGGATTACAAGCAATAATTTGTTTAGATCGGGGAATTGTTTCTCTGTTGAATGAAGGTTTCTTTGTTCAAAAAAAAAAAAAAAAAAGAAGAAAGAGAAGAAGAAAGGGAGAGACTAGAGAGAGTTATAGAGAAAGAACAAGATACAGAGATGCAAAGAAAGAGAAAGTGAGAGAGAGTTGTTGAAACTTGAGCCAACTACAAACTATTCTTATTAATAGATTTACTTATTTTATCTGTTCTCTTCTTAATTGCTTTTGGGATAAGTAGGTGTTTATGATAATTAGAGGCTCCTACCTTACTTAAAACAAACATTGCTATCACATTTTATAGTGAGGATTTGTATTGTAATTAATTGGTTATGTTCTATAATGTGAATTGATTGAAACAAATGCACAAATCCAATACCACTAAAACTCTAATTTTATTTTTTTTCAAAATTACTATGTAAAAAAAAAAAAATTGCTGTCAAACTTTTACAATTCTATTTAATTTTTTTTTTTATTTAAACCACTATTACGTTGTTATCCATAACTCTAGGCCAACCAATTTATTGCCGATTAGTGTCATGTCGTGAAGAAATAATTGATATCCAAGACAAACGAAAGATTTGTTACTAACTTACTATAAATAAATGGTTAGGTACAACTAATATTCTCGCCTTGTTTAAATTATTAGCATGTCAAGGTAATGCTTAGCTACAATGCAGCTAACAGTTTTCCAACTCAATTATTGTGTTGACTACTTGAATCACTACGTTTAAGAATTCGATTATGTTGATACCATTGTTTTGGGTTTAAAAAATGTTCTAAAATGCATCTGATATACGACGCAATGTCTCATTCTTTGGAGTCTATAATAGACAGTATATTCTTAAAATGTATCTAGGATCAATGGCATATGTGGTATTTGATTTTTTTTCAATCAATATTTGTGTATTGATTTAAAAAAAATATATTTGTGTATTGACTTTTTAAATGGTATATATGTTTTTTTTTTTTTTTTGTAAGAGCTAAAAGGAATGTGAGTTTTGAAACTAGCATACATCATAAAATTATAATGAATGTTTTTAGTACATTGTGTTTGCAAACTATTTTTTTTTTCGTTTGCATACAAAGATCATAATTTGCATCAATTGTTCGCAAACTGTTGTTTGTGAGTAGCTGGGCTGTTTGATATCCCGGATTGGACAAGATTATGGTCCAATCTTGTTGCCAATCCTTTGTTTTGCACCTATTAGGATTGGACAAAATGCAATCCCTACAGTTGCACAAAACAAATTTGTCCTAGTGGAAATTACCAGAAAGACCCATCTAAAAAGGGTCAATTTTGTTACTATTTTTAATATACGGTATGTATATGCGTTTCTATTAACAAAAGAACATTACCCTAAAGTAATCATATACACAAATATAAAGTGACGTACTCATTTATGTTTTGCAAGTGAAAAATTGTAATATATATATATATATAGAGAGAGAGAGAGAGAGAGAGAGAGCACCCCACTCCTTACTAGAAGTGAACAGTTATTTTCTTTGATCAGCGGATAGTAATAATAACCAATAATAGGATATCAATAGATAATAAACTATACATTCACTGAAATATAATACCACTTAGTTAGAAATTATTAAAAAGTAAGACATGAAACCAAAAAAGCTAGTAAACCAACCAAAAAAAAAAAAATGAAACCAAAATTCTTATGAAAAAATGGAAGTTGAGTTTACCTGATTGTGGTCATCATTCTTTGATTGAAAGAGAAGAAGAAAGCCAACCTTCTGAAGAGGAATGTTAGCAGTGATGGACACTGTCCTGGCTGTGCTGAAGAGTTGGAATCAAGCTGTCATTGTCTGTTGTACTGTCAAGCAGCTCAGCAGGTTTGGGATTGTGTTGGGGAAGGCAGGGGGATTACAAGCAATAATTTGTTTAGATCGGGGAATTGTTTCTCTGTTGAATGAAGGTTTCTTAGTTCAAAAAAAAAAAAAAGAAGAAGAAAGAGAAGAAGAAAGGGAGAGACTAGAGAGAGTTACAGAGAAAGAACAAGATACAGAGATGCAAAGAAAGAGAAAGTGAGAGAGAGTTGTTGAAACTTGAGCCAACTACAAACTATTCTTATTAATAGATTTACTTATTTTATCTGTTCTCTTCTTAATTGCTTTTGGGATAAGTAGGTGTTTATGATAATTAGAGGCTCCTACCTTACTTAAAACAAACATTGCTATCACATTTTATAGTGAGGATTTGTATTGTAATTAATTGGTTATGTTCTATAATGTGAATTGATTGAAACAAATGCACAAATCCAATACCACTAAAACTCTAATTTTATTTTTTTTTCAAAATTACTATGTAAAAAAAAAAAAAAATTGCTGTCAAACTTTTACAATTCTATTTTAATTTTTTTTTTTATTTAAACCACTATTACGTTGTTATCCATAACTCTAGGCCAACCAATTTATTGCCGATTAGTGTCATGTCGTGAAGAAATAATTGATATCCAAGACAAACGAAAGATTTGTTACTAACTTACTATAAATAAATGGTTAGGTACAACTAATATTCTCGCCTTGTTTAAATTATTAGCATGTCAAGGTAATGCTTAGCTACAATGCAGCTAACAGTTTTCCAACTCAATTATTGTGTTGACTACTTGAATCACTACGTTTAAGAATTCGATTATGTTGATACCATTGTTTTGGGTTTAAAAAATGTTCTAAAATGCATCTGATATACGACGCAATGTCTCATTCTTTGGAGTCTATAATAGACAGTATATTCTTAAAATGTATCTAGGATCAATGGCATATGTGGTATTTGATTTTTTTTCAATCAATATTTGTGTATTGATTTAAAAAAAAATATTTGTGTATTGACTTTTTAAATGGTATATATGTTTTTTTTTTTTTTAAGAGCTAAAAGGGATGTGAGTTTTGAAACTAGCATACATCATAAAATTATAATGAATCTTTTTAGTACATTGTGTTTGCAAACTATTTTTTTTTCGTTTGCATACAAAGATCATAATTTGCATCAATTGTTCGCAAACTGTTGTTTGTGAGTAGCTGGGCTGTTTGATATCCCGGATTGGACAAGATTATGGTCCAATCTTGTTGCCAATCCTTTGTTTTGCACCTATTAGGATTGGACAAAATGCAATCCCTACAGTTGCACAAAACAAATTTGTCCTAGTGGAAATTACCAGAAAGACCCATCTAAAAAGGGTCAATTTTGTTACTATTTTTAATATACGGTATGTATATGCGTTTCTATTAACAAAAGAACATTACCCTAAAGTAATCATATACACAAATATAAAGTGACGTACTCATTTATGTTTTGCAAGTGAAAAATTGTAATATATATATAGAGAGAGAGAGAGAGAGAGCACCCCACTCCTTACTAGAAGTGAACAATTATTTTCTTTGATCAGCGGATAGTAATAATAACCAATAATAGGATATCAATAGATAATAAACTATACATTCACTGAAATATAATACCACTTAGTTAGAAATTATTAAAAAGTAAGACATGAAACCAAAAAAGCTAGTAAACCAACCAAAAAAAAAAAAAAAAGAAACCAAAATTCTTATGAAAAAATGGAAGTTGAGTTTACCTGATTGTGGTCATCATTCTTTGATTGAAAGAGAAGAAGAAAGCCAACCTTCTGAAGAGGAATGTTAGCAGTGATGGAGACTGTCCTGGCTGTGCTGAAGAGTTGGAATCAAGCTGTCATTGTCTGTTGTACTGTCAAGCAGCTCAGCAGGTTTGGGATTGTGTTGGGGAAGGCAGGGGGATTACAAGCAATAATTTGTTTAGATCGGGGAATTGTTTCTCTGTTGAATGAAGGTTTCTTAGTTCAAAAAAAAAAAAAAAAAAAAGAAGAAAGAGAAGAAGAAAGGGAGAGACTAGAGAGAGTTACAGAGAAAGAACAAGATACAGAGATGCAAAGAAAGAGAAAGTGAGAGAGAGTTGTTAAACTTGAGCCAACTACAAACTATTCTTATTAATAGATTTACTTATTTTATCTGTTCTCTTCTTAATTGCTTTTGGGATAAGTAGGTGTTTATGATAATTAGAGGCTCCTACCTTACTTAAAACAAACATTGCTATCACATTTTATAGTGAGCATTTGTATTGTAATTAATTGGTTATGTTCTATAATGTGAATTGATTGAAACAAATGCACAAATCCAATACCACTAAAACTCTAATTTTATTTTTTTTTCAAAATTACTATGTAAAAAAAAAAAAAAAAATTGCTGTCAAACTTTTACAATTCTATTTTAATTTTTTTTATTTAAACCACTATTACGTTGTTATCCATAACTCTAGGCCAACCAATTTATTGCCGATTAGTGTCATGTCGTGAAGAAATAATTGATATCCAAGACAAACGAAAGATTTGTTACTAACTTACTATAAATAAATGGTTAGGTACAACTAATATTCTCGCCTTGTTTAAATTATTAGCATGTCAAGGTAATGCTTAGCTACAATGCAGCTAACAGTTTTCCAACTCAATTATTGTGTTGACTACTTGAATCACCACGTTTAAGAATTCGATTATGTTGATACCATTGTTTTGGTTTAAAAAATGTTCTAAAATGCATATGATATACGACGCAATGTCTCATTCTTTGGAGTCTATAATAGACAGTATATTCTGAAAATGTATCTAGGATTAATGGCATATGTGGTATTTGATTTTTTTTCAATCAATATTTGTGTATTGTTGAAAAAAAATATTTGTGTATTGACATTTTATATGCTATATATATATATTTCTAAGAGCTAAAAGGAATGTGAGTTTTGAAACTAGCATACATCATAAAATTATAATGAATCTTTTTAGTACATTGTGTTTGCAAACTATTTTTTTTTCGTTTGCATACAAAGATCATAATTTGCATCAATTGTTCGCAAACTGTTGTTTGTGAGTAGCTGGGCTGTTTGATATCCCGGATTGGACAAGATTATGGTCCAATCTTGTTGCCAATCCTTTGTTTTGCACCTATTAGGATTGGACAAAATGCAATCCCTACAGTTGCACAAAACAAATTTGTCCTAGTGAAAATTACCAGAAAGACCCATCTAAAAAGGGTCAATTTTGTTTTTACCATTATTTCAAAAAAAATTATTTTTAACCCCTCAAACAAATTAATTTCATTATATACCCAAATTACCCCATAATACCCCTACACATTTTTACCCATAAACCCTCAACTGTTAATTTTATTAAAAGACCGAAATGTAAAATTACGCCCTTGTATATATATATTTTCTTGAAAAATCGATGGAAAACACTTCCATCACTGAGCAAAAGGTTATTCTCATCGTTTTTTCTAAGACCCACATCTGATCACGACCTGATGAGGCACATCCACTTTTTTTGGCCATTCTCCCGATGTTTCCGGCCTTCCCAGAGGATCTCCTACTGCCGACGAACTTCCACATCTTGCGAAGGTGCGATTTCCATTTGAAATGTTGTATTTTTTATTTTGATTTGTGATTTTGAAATGTTTGTTGTGTTATGGATATTGGGTTATGATTATTAAGTTTAGAATAGGTTGAATTTGATTGTGTTTGGTAGGATTTAGGTTGAAAATGGCCAATTTCGACGATAACAGTGTCGTCGGCATCGTTTTGTTTTTGAGATCGATTTTTTAGATCGGTTTTTCATTTCAATTTTTCACGATTGTTTTCCTTAAAAGTGAATAACCAAAGTGAAAAACCGATTTGAAAAACCGAAGGGAAAAATCGATCCATTACATTTATCGATTTTTCAAATACTGTAAAAAACCAATTCGGTTTTCAACATCCCTACTAATCTTCTTGGCCGTTTTTCTTTCCTACAGATGAATTTCAGCTATAAATATAGTTCACAAACAATTGACAAGCATACGAGCAGGAATACACACATCGATCAAAGGGTGCTTAATAAAATAATTGTCGTTCTTATTAGAAGAAATTTGTACGACCCGCTTATAGAAGAATGCCCATTCGGACATATTTTGAAGATTACCAAGAATACAACTACTACTTTCGTGATATTATGGGTTCTTGCCAGAGAGGTGGAGGTCACTGGTGGACGCCGTGATGAAATGTGGTTTGAAATCAGGGGGAGAACATATAGGTTTGGGAAACATGAGTTTTTGTTGATGAAAGGACTTCCTTTTAGGGCATCAACTGCGAAATCTTCAATACATTGCCAAATGACCAAAACAGTCTCCTATGACGAATGTTTAATGGAGTGTCACCAAATGTGAGCTAGTTAGCCACGTTTCTTGAGACAAGAAGCCATATAAGCCGCCAAGACTGTGCAAGCGAGGATCCAATAAATGATGAAGATCTTTTGAAGTTAGCGAATGTAGGGATCGCTTTCTATCTCTTCATAGGGCAGGATGACAGGGCCACCATTGGTACATTTATATGGATCATAATTGAGAATACATAGCGTGGAACTCATTCCCTTAGGGCACATTATGCTATAGTGTCCTGTTGTACTATCTCGACATGGCAATTAATGAAGAGCAGATCAAAAAACCACCGAAAACCATTAATATTTATGGCTATGTCTTGGCGTTTCAGGTATAATTAATACCTTTAATATTTATTGCTTCCTTCTATTACGGTTAATATATACGGTTATATGTATGTTTTTTGTTTAATTAATTTTGCATTATATATTATATGGCCATTACTAACTATATGTACTTTTTTTGTTTAATCATTTTTGTATTATAGTGGTGGTTAGTAGAGTTATTCCCTGTGTTAAGAGAGAAGATATCAAAAAGTAACTCGTATTTGCAAAATAATCTGCTAAGATGTAAGAGACGATCACTCAAGAGAACACCGACAAAAATAAAAAACCTTGATGATTTCCCCTCCCCCCCCCCCGTAAGTGGCGAACACAACCTAAATTGGTTTCAATTATTTGTTTGTTATAACTATCATTATTTATATTAGGTATATCATTGTAATATAACTATATATATTTATATAATGCAGATAGTTGGTATTGCGCAAACCTTGAGCCTACTGATGTCGAAAAGGACATGGATTATTAGAAATATTTTAATCTAAATCATATGGTTGATGAAAATGTACATAGAGTTGGCGTCGAAGGGAGTGAGGGTGGTGATGATGATGGTGATGATTACGATGATGGTGTAGGGGGTGATGATGATTATGAGGTAGAGGGTGGAAATGGTGATGATGAGGTAGAGGATGATGATAAGGTGGAGGGTGACGATGATCCGAATGAAGACGTTCGAAGCGTGCAATCTGAATAAGAGGATATCTTATCAGAGTTTCGAACAAAAAAACACATGATGTACGGAACGTACATTCTGAGGTACGAATCTTCTATTTATATGATTATTTAGTGAATTTCTATTATAGTAAATGTAAAAGATGTGGACATGTTGTGTAGTAGTACAAAGTGTGACAAAAAGACGGAGTCTCTAAACATGATAGATGATGTGTAATTTAAATGTGTAGGTTTCATTTCCCTAGATACTCAAAAAACAAGGGGGATTCTGTCAAATTTTTTTACAATTGTGTGCACTATGTAAAATGATATATATATATATATATATATGATTCTATTTTACAGGTGAAACGGTTGTTTGAGTATATATGGATTTATAAAAGACAACCCATAAGAAGTTAAGTAGGATAAGGCAACCTTAAAGATTGTAAGGGAGTTGGATAGAAGGCTGAGATGGGTGGAAGAGCATTTAAAAATTCCCAGATCTTCGGTTGGTGGGCATGATCTAGATGACGACGACGACAATGATAACGATCGGATCTTTGTCCGAGATAAGCACATGCCCGTTGCCCACCACCACCACCACAACCACAACATCAGGATGAGGGGGTCCGTCAGTCACCTATCAATATAGGCTAGTCAGCCATCCATTATGAGGAGAAAGGTCGTTCAGTCACAAGGTGTCCACCAGTCACCCCATCAATAGGAGGAGCAAGAGGTCTTTCAGTCAGAAGGTGTCCACCAGTCACTCAATCAGTAGGAGGAGCAGGAGGTCCACCACTCCCAAAAGGACTTAGGAGGTATATCAGATGCAGAGGCTGAGCGTGATCATGACCAGGTAGACATTTTATATCTAGTGTATTGTAGTCTGACATATAATTGTAAATGTCTAATTCACATTTTTTATTTGCTTACAATTGTAGGATGAGGGCATCTAGGAACGAGGCAAACGAAAGACCAAGCCAGCACCTCTACGGACACCATACACGAATCTTGGGCAGGTGAAAAAGAACAAAAAAGTGACCCAATAGCAAATGGAGGAGGTGGAGGAGTTTATAGACCCCGTAGAAGCTGTCTATAATGAATACAAAGCTCTAACAACTTTGGATCTCAAGTATTGAAAAAAAGCATAATTACTCACATTTTTAATGTTGACGTTCGACGACGATCAACATACGGTTGAGGGTCGGAACCTCGCCAACGAAACGATTTGTATGGGGCCAGTGGTGAAGACCATATCGGGCTAGGGGTGAAGATCACGTTGGGCAACCCCTTTTGGCCTCTGAAGGTCACGTCCGGAGTTGAACCCTCAACCTTATAGATGTTTTCAGATTGACAACTCCCACCACCAAGCTAAATGTCGACGGTGAAATCTAGTCGACCAACAGTTCAAAGTCCAATACCTGCAATTAATGAAAAAAATGCAAAAAAAAAAAAAAAAAAAAAGAAGAGTAAGAACGTATACGCAATGATTTTTACATGGTTCGACAATGGTGCCTACGTCTACGACTGATCCTCTAATAATTTGCAGAGTAACAGTAAATTATTTTCTCTGTGAATATGTTACAATGAGTTTCAGCCCGTATTCATAGGGAGGGGCGTGTATAGTTTGAATACAAATAAAACAGGAAAGAATTCTACATTAATTACACTTCCAAATTAGTTTGCACCAAATCGGGAGTCGGTTGCACAAAATCAGGGATCAAATCTGTTAATGCTTGAATTTGAATTTATTTCCAACTCTGGTGATAGAATCATGGATGATTTAGGTTGCTTGCCTTTTTTGAAAGATTTCCTTAACGAGTTGTTCAATTTGCGAATTGGAGACTGACTTGAACGACCTCGAGTTGAGCCTTGCTTTGACTAACGAGCTGTGCATAGAACGAACTGAATAATGCTGGCCAGCGACCTGAAACCGGTAGTGGCAATACGAGCTCATTCCTACTAGCTGAAGAGCTTGTTCAGGTTAGGTGTTGGTGAACCGGGCCTCCAGCTTGCTGAGTCGCTTCATTGGATCCACTTGATGAGCTTTTACCAACCCATTTACACAATCAGAAAAATACCCACAACATCAGCCCCCAGCTCTAAGTGCATCCCGCGAACTGGGAGCTCAAGCTCGTTGGTAAAAGCTAATACAACTTGTCCTGTCATCCCTTCGAACTCCATCTCATCACTCTGACATGTGGCAAACATTTAGGTAATTGCTCCATTAGCACATCACGTGCCTCGCGCATTAAATGCGCACGATTCTCAACTGACGAAGCATAATTACAAAGACCGTAGTTCGAGCTGCATCATCAGATTTAAGGTGGTTGAACGGTCTCTAGATCGAACGGCTAAGGAGCGAACCCTACCGCCCCTATATATAGGTAGAGCCATTTCATCTTCTTTTTACTTTGTCATTTTCACTCTAGTCGCCAAATCGTTCTTTCTCCATTTTCACTTCATTTTGCTTCCTTGCACCTTTTCTTCCTAGATTTCGAATCCTCAACGACCAGATTTCTTATCTTCCAACAAGAATTCACAATAAGTCCTTATTTCCAATTTCAAGCTTTTAGTTTTTTGGCTTGCTTTTGTTGTTTTGAACACATTGCGTTTGCATTTTTTGGGTTTGAGATATGTTCGAGCGTTTCGTATCCCTGATGTTAAATGTTTTGTTACTGAATATGACTCTTTATTTCCTGTTATTTTGATCTTTTTATTTGTCTTTCTATGATTTGATTACTGTTTGTGGTTTCTATACATACGAGCTGTAGGATGGGATACCTGTAGGTCGCTAGCTCGTAGGTCGTTTCCTCATAGATTAAGCCCCCCATTACATTAACGATCTGTGTGGCGTTTGCGATCTGTAGACTAGATAGTACTTCGATAGGTGACTTAGGATTTTTAAGCATGGTCTGGTAGCAAAGACCTAACCACACCCTTTCATGTGTAGATGTCTTCAGGTCACGGACAACAGTCACATAGAGTATGAGGTAATAACTCACCTAGCTCGGAAGAGCACGCTTCCGCTGAAGTTCACATTATTGGGGGAGCGACTTCTCAAAACAACGAGGTCGTCGAGGGGTTCGCAGCTCGAACAGACCCCGAAATGGCTCGTTCGGCCGCTCAGGAGTGGCGAGCTCGCGAGGTGTTCATTCATCATGCCTCATAGATTACGACGAAATGGGGGGAATCATTCTGTAATACCACATTTCCAAGGATTGTCGTGTGATGTCTCCTGCTCCTAATGACCACGCGTGCTATCCTCCCAAAGGATACATCGCTATCAATACTCATCATCTTAAGTACATACTGATATTCCCAGTTTATGCTTACCTAATTGAGTCCCTGAACAGGCACAAACTTTCCCCCTTTCAACTCACCCCGAACTAGTACTCGCAACTCACCTCCTTGGCCTTAGTTTTTCTTAGAAACAGCCTCTCTCCCCCAAATCCAAAAATCCTTAACCATCTTTATAGCATTAAAGGTGTCGGCGGCATCAAAGATGAAATATGAGATGAGATCTACTATCTCGCAGCTCGACAAACGAGCTACAAAAGCCTCTTGTCCCGAGGTGATGCGAATGACAAATCCAACGTGGGGGATTACAAGTCAAGCTGGTTTTACATCTCTTGTCCCCCACTCTGCGAGCTCGATAATTTTTCTTTTGTTAGCCAAGGTGTATAAAAGGAAAGGAACTATGAGAGTTGATTTTTTTTTTTTTTTTGCCAGCTAACCTCTTCTCTTTCCACTTCATTTTGCAGACTTGAGAGGTGATAAGTCTGGTTTCACCAACGAGGAGGAAAGGATACTCAAGGCGCTTACAAGCTCGAACGAGGCGTCACTCAATAATGCCCTTAATAACGACCTCCTCAAGGCCTATAAACTAGCTTCTCCTTTTAACAGCGAGCTAATAAATAGCATTGAGGATATAGGAAGCAGAAGTGAACTTTGGGCTCACTTCCGTATTCGAAACTGTTAGTGAAGAGGAAACTACTCATGTCCCTCAAACGGCTCCAAATCCTACTCTTACTCCACAAAGCAGTTTCAGCAGATCCTGCTTCTACTTCGCAAACAGATCCTGCTTCTACTTCGCAAACAGATCCAGCTCTTGCTCCAGAAGCAAATCCAGCTTCTGCTTGCAAAACAAATCTAGCTCCTGCTCCCGAAACAGATCTAACTCCTACTCTTACCTGGCAAATAGATCTTGCTTTTGCCACCCAACTAGCCCTAAAGATGGCAAGGCTTCCCCTTAAAAAGGCTACTCCGAAGTGCTCCATTAAGCCCGCAGCCCATCCAGTTACTGCTTTTAAGCGAATTGCTAAGCCTGCAGCCCTTTCAGCTACTGCCTCTAGCAAAGTGCCCCCTTCAGCATTGGTTGCAGAGCCTCCACAGACCCTAGCCCCCACCTCGCAATCAGAGGTGGGTGAAATTCAATCTGAAACTCCTTTGCATGAGACCCAAAATGGTTCCAGCATGGGTGGAAGAAGAAAATCAGCACCCATCCTTCCTCGGTTAAGCGACGTCACGTAGACAAAGGTAAAAAGCCCGAGGTCACACAAGTCGAAGGGAGTAGGTACGAATCGCAACCCAGGGTCCGACCTGAACATGGACCAAGAGGAAGATACTTTAAATCCTTTGTCAACCACTGGTTTGAAATCATGTTAACCTATATTAGGCACTTGAACAATGACGCCCTTTGTGGTGAGGACCTAGCTGACTTCTTTGGTCGCCATAGGATGCTGGTAACTAACTATCCTTCTGCCTCTCTCACCTCTTTGTTTTATTAAATGCTAACTCGTTGCATTTCAGGTTGCGCTAGGGGCGATAAAACAGAGGCAAGAAACTAAAGTTTCTGAGGATCGAAGGAAGGATCTATAGGACGAGCTAGAGAAAGCGAAGGATGAGCTCAAGTTCTTAAATGCAAAGGTGAAAAAGCCACAAGATGTCAACAAGCTTTTGAAGCGAAGCTAACAGATGTTGAAGTGGCTAGGAAAGAGGTTGAGGAAGCTCTAGCTCGCAAGGAAGGCACTCACGCAACTACCAGGTCGCAATTCAATATCCAGCTCCTTCAGAGCGAGGAAGAATTGAACAAATTAAGGGGCGAACTTGAGAAGGTTCGAAGGTGGGTAGAAACTGTTGAGAGGCGAGCTGAGGCCACTGAGAAGCGAGTTAAAGATGCTGATAAGCGAGCTGAGGATGCTGATCTACAAACTGAGGCTACAATACAACGAGCTATGACCGCCAAACGTCATGCGGATGCCGCTCACATGGAGGTTACTATTATGAAAAGTGACATGGCCAAAGTCAAGAAAGAGACGGAGATACGGATCGTCAAAGCCAAGGAAGAGGTCGAATCAAATACATGTAATGACTTACTCTTTGCCCTATGGGAGGCCCATCCCGAACTAGATTTCTCGATCTTTGGTGAGGTGGGACTCATGGAGGTAGAGGATTCAAGGCAGAAAATGTCTCATCTCTGGTCGTTTCAGACGCACTTCCATTGACTATGGAAATACCTGGAGCAACTTCTCAAGCTAACTAGCCCAAGTCACAGAGCTTTCGAGTGATGAATATTCAGAATCAACCCCCTATGACCAGGGTGCTGAGTAGCTTGCGTCCTTTTAATTCTTCTTTAATTGTTTTTACAATTCTGAAGACTTTGTACTTCATTTACCTTGACCTTCGAGGTCATTTGTAATGAATTTTCTGATCTTAATGAAATTTCTTTATTATGAATTGTATGTGTGTGTGTTACTTCATTTGTTGTTACATGTATTTATTACACCTTTATTTTCCAAGTTTTGAAATTTCCTGCAAGCTAAAAAGTTAATCATTTAAATAAACAATAAAAATTAGCTTTGAGATCGCAAAGTTGTTGATTTTTGATAGGTCGTAGCTCACAGATTATTACTTGATTCAAAATTTTAAGTCAGTAGATCATGACAAAATTTTCACGAGCTGGGTAGCGGGTTGGAACTTAGACTACCATGTTAAGATGTTGGCAATCTATGCAGGGGGTCATAAGCTCACTTGCAATAGTGATGCATTTTACGAGCTATGCAGAGGGTCGTAACCTCACTTGCCATAGCGATGTAATTGTGAGCTATGCAGAGGGTTGTAACCTCACCTGCCATAGCGATGTAATTACGAGCTATGCAGGGGGTTGTAATCTCACCTGTCATAGTGATGCTTCTTTAGACATGATTGCGAGCATTGTCATGATAGCGAGCTAATAGAACAGAACCTACTAGCGTAGTAACTCACAAAATTTTGAGGATAACATATAAAGAAGTTAATAGAGCAATCACTCAATAATACAAGTAATATGAGGAATTTGGAGCTTTCATTAATATTGAAACAATCGAATTACAAGTTAGGCACATGTGCTCAAAGAATTACCGAAAATATGGACGAAGATGTTCAGCGTTCCAAGCTCCAAGAACTTCAGCTCCATTCATGTTTGCTAGATGGTAAGCTTCATTTCCTAGTTCTCTTGATGATATAAGGGTTCCCAGTTCGGACCCAATGACCTATCGTTGGCCTTGCGAGCTCCTGGTAGGATGAGGCGTAATACAAGATCGTCCATGTTGAAACATCGAACTCAGGCTTTTTTGTTGTAGTATCTTGCAATTCTTTGCTGATAAACTGCCACTTTCAACCGTGCTGCTTCTCTTGCTTCTTCGAGCAGGTCAAGATTTGTAGCAAGTAGTTGGTCATTGTCTTTTGGGTTGAAGGTTGCTCTATGTTGCGATGTTACTTCGAGCTCTGCTGAGATCGTGGCCTCAGATCCATACACCATTGAAAAAGGGGTCTTGCTTGTAGTGCTGCGAGATGTAGTTCTGTAGGCCCAAAGCACCATTTGTAGCTCGTCCACCCATGCTCATTTCTTCGCCTCCAGTTTTGTCTTCAAGGTCTGCTTTATGATTTTGTTTACAGCTTCAACCTGGGTCATTGGTTTGTAGATGGTCTACTGATGAGAAGCTTTTGATAATCTTTAAGTTGTTACAGAACTAGATGAATTATCGTTACTGAACTAGTTCCCGTAGTTTTTCATAATCTGTTGAGGAACCTCAAATCTGCAAATGATGTTACTCTACACAAATTTTTCTATCTTTGTAGTGGAAATCTCCGCCAGCTCTTTAGTTTTTGCCCACTTGGTGAAATAGTCCACAGCGATCACAGCGTGCTTGCATCCTCCGCGAGCTGTTGGTAAAGGCCCAATCAGATCCATTCCCCAGATCGCAAAAGGCCACGGGCTCACCATTTGTTGGAGATAAGTTGGTGGAGCTCGCGGAACCTGAGTAAACTTTGATACTTGTCACATTTTTTGACCAGGTTGATGGCATCCTGTTTCATGATAGGCCAATAGAATCCCTGTCGGAGTGCTTTTTGAGTTAGAGATAGCCCCCCAGCATGATTCCCACAATGACCCTCATGTATCTGTTTCAGCACGGTCACAGTCCTTATCATCAATGCACCTTAAGAGCGGAGCTGAGAATCCCTTCTTATACAATATATCATTATAGATACAGTATCGAGCTGCTCTTACTCGCAGATGGCGTGCCTCTAATTTATCACTCAGCAGCTTCCCATCCTGCAAGTAGTTTAAGATTGGGCTCATCCATGACTTAGGCTGTACATCTATAACCATCGTTGAGTCTTTCTCTCCTATGCTTGGAGCTGATAGGAACTCCACTGGAATTACCCCTAGGAAATTTGCATCTCGGGTGGTTGCCAGGCGAGCTAATGCGTCTGCATGCGAGTACCAAGCTCGCGGATTTGCCTCACTTCATACTTCTAAAAAGCACTCAGCAACTCTTTGACTTTTTGAAGATACACAGCCATTTCAGTCCCCTTGGTTTGATATTCTCCTCGTATATGACAGATTACGAGCTGAGAGTGTAACGTCCCGATATTTATTTCCATATAAATAGTATTCTTAAATTAAGAAGTCAAGTGCAATAAATTGGGTTAAATTAGATTTAAGCCCAATTAGTGTAATATATATATTTATTTGTTTAGAAAGTGTAATAGTTTATTTTGAAGGTATTTTTTAAGCAAGTGGATTTAATTAAAAATTTAATGGGAATGATTGAATGATGAAAATTTGTCATTAGATAACCAAATGAGTGCAATTAGAATGCATGGCATGGGAAAATGTCTTGAACCAATGACAACTTGCCACTTTAAAAGTAAAAGTGATGGAAGCCAATTAAATTTGTGCAAGTGTGTGGTTAGTTGGTTAGTGGAATAGTGAGTTGTCAAGAACATCCAATAAAAAGGTAGCAAGTGTGATAAAATTGGGGCTTGAAGAGAATTTAAGAAATTGTGGGGGTTAAATTAGAATATCAAGAAATGAGAGAGTATATCTAGCATAGTGTCTGGAGATTTTTTTCATTCTTCTTTTCTCCTTCCTTTTGCCGACTTCATCTTCCTTTCTTCTCTCAATTTTCTTTTTCTTTTTCAAGCTTCCAAACCATCAAATAACCTTGTTCTTATCCTCTCTACCTATCCAAGCCTTTGATTTCTACAAAATCCCTCAAGAATTCTAGTGGAATCTTCTCTAGAAAGGGTGTACAAGTGAGGTATGTGCTGTAATTTTTAATTTGGGAGTTAGAGAGAGATTAGTAAGCATGTAGATGCATCCCTAAGCATGTATAGTTAGTTGGGTTTGCATTTAATTAAGTCGATTTGCTTTTAATGCCTTTAAAATGCATTCTTGAAACCCAAGATGACCAATTAGAGAGGGTTGAGCCAAGCAAAGGCAAGGAGAAGCTTTGAGCTTCATTTGGGAATGCTAGGAAGCTATTGATCAAGCTTAAAAGGTTGGTGTACACATACTTGAAAATTTGATTTTATTAGTAGCAAACAATGGGAATTTTGTTTGAAAACTTAGTGATTTTGTTATCTTGATGTGATGATTTAAGATAAATGATATTTATATGTTAATTTGAGTGTTAATGGAATGGATTTTATGATGAAAAATCAAGTGGAACAAAATTTTACAAAAAATTCTTACCCTAGGTTGAATATGTGTTAGAAATGGTCCTAGGGGTATTTTTGTCATTTCAAGCTTATTTATGTGTTTAACGGATGATATTCGAATGATGTGTGTGATGATTTATGAAGTTGAAACAAATTTTGAAAAATTTACCTTCCTTGGCCGAATGGTGTGCATAAAGGAACCAAATGGTATTTTTGTCATTTCGCTCAAATTTATGTGTTATTTACATGATGTTTTTGATGATACGTGTGATAAATTAAGGTTTGGGAAAGAAAAAATTTTGAAAATTTCCTCTTGGGCCAAATGAGAATGTGTAAAAAAATAGCGTTGTATTAAAAAAGCTTTGATAATAAAATCATAGGCAAATTGGTCTTTTGAAGGTGGCTAAGAGGAAAGCTTGGAAAGATTTCGAAAAGTGGATACAAACGATAATGTTTGATGTTTACGCAATTAAAAGTTTATTTGAATTTAAAAAAATCATAATTATGGAAAATATTGAGAGCTCAAGTAAACCTGATCATTAATAGGTAGGGATTGGTAGTCGGCATGCCAATAGGTAATAACTAGCAGTACTGCACCGTTATAATTGTATATCGATGTTGAATTCATAGACCTTGAGAGACATCGAGTGTCCAGTCCAGAAATCGAAACGTTTGTGAGATTGAGATCTGGTGGGCAGACACCGAGTGTTCGATGCTGGGGGAAACTCATTACCGATCCATTGTATCGTATTAGAATTTACAAAGGACTCTAACGATATCATAAGGGTTAATAATGTAATTACATTGGATATGTGGTTTTGAAAAGTTAGTTTATATAATTTCTGAATGTTGTTTGATATATATATATATATATGTGTATTTATGTTTGAAATTTGAACTATTTATGAAATCATTATCTTTTACATGATGTGCTTTTTGAAATTTTTGTGATTTCGATATTATATGTGTATACCAACAAAGTAGATATACTTAGTGTGTCAGATTTCTGACACGCAGGTAGTTGAGGTGAGCTGAGTAGATAGAGAGAGAGTCAGACAAGAAGATAATCCAAGCGCTTTCCGCGAGTCACAATGATCTCCAATTTTTGGTAGATATCTTTTTGGGCATGTACATATTTTGTTAAAAAATGCAACTATCTGAACATTTCACATGTATCTTCTTGTAAATTTTAATGTATATAGTCTTGTATTATGTTTTTAAATATAAACAAATGAATTTGGAAAACTAGATACTGGTGTTTTTTTTTTAGCTTTGCATTTTTCTCATTTGACGGAACTGTATTTGGAAATGTATGGTTTTATTGTAAATTGTGGTGAAGTGACTTGAGTCGAATGGAGGATCCAACTTGAAAGTTGAGAAAATGAAAATATTTTTGAAGTGTTTCCTTTTGAATGTGCACGTTTTAAAATTTTGGGTTTTTCAGTAAAACAGAGGAAACTCTGCCGGATTTTTAGTAAATTGAATTAAACAAATAAACTCTTTTTGTGTCAAAAAGAGTAGCATCCTCCGCTTCAGTTCCCGTAACGCTGAGGATCAAGGGGAGGGTGTTAAAGAGAGTCACTGAAGATCCTTAGTCGCTCAGCTCACATTTCTCTAGCTAGGCGCAGACCTGCGAGCAGCACCTCGTACTCTGCTTTGTTATTGGTTGCCTGAAAACCAAATCTTAGTGCACGGAGGATCTTGTGCTCTTCTGGGTTGATCAATAAGATTCCAGCTCCAGTCTTATACTTACTAGATGACCCATCAATATATAGCTCCCAAGTCGGACCTTCAAAAGATTCAACTTCTTTATTTACAAGCCTCATAAATTTTACAATGAAGTCTACCAAAGTTTGGGCCTTAATTGTCGTCCTTGGCTTAAACTCGATATCAAACTGTGCGAGCTCTACAGCCCACTTGAGTAACCGACTTGAGGTATCTAACTTCTGGAGAACTTGTTTCAGCGGATATTGGGTGAGGACTTCAATCCTATGAGCTTGAAAATAAGGGTACAACTTCCTTGATGCAGCTACCAGGCAGTAGGCAAGCTCATCCATCTGCGAGTATCTGGTTTCAACTAGGGGTGGGCATCTCCAACCCAACCCGACAAACCCAATCTAACCCGACCAATTTTTTATTGGGTTGGGTTGGATTACATCTTAAAAAAATTGGATGGGTTGGATTGAAAATTAAATTGGATTGGGTTGGGTTAAAAAATTTTCAACCCAACCCAACCCGAACCCGACAAACACTTATCCTCAATTCTAAATCCAAGATTTTCTCCCCTAACTAAATGAATATTTGTTCAAGATAAAGATTAAGGACAACATTTATGTCGAATTTACTCTTTTAGTTATAATAATTTAATCTTTATTTGTATTCATTTTATCTATAATCAAATTACTAAGACTAAGAAAGTTATCAATTAGACCATTTGTGCTTTTGTGGTAAATCAAATCTAACTTAATCAACCCAACCCAACCCAACCCGACTATTATTGGGTTGGGTTGGGAGATTTTCAACCCAACCCAACCCGAACTCGAAAACCCCTACCTCTAGTTTCAACATCAAGCGGCCTCTTTCTTACATAATAAATAGGAAGCTACGTCTTCTCCTCTTCTCTCACCAAAGTAGCGCTCAAAGCATGCTGAGATACCCTCAAGTATAAAATGAGTTTCTCTTATTCTTTAGGCTTGGAAAGGAGTGGAGCTCGACCCATGTATTCCTTCAATTGTTGGAAAGCCACCTTGTACTGTTCAGTCCATTCGAAGTTCTTTACCTTTTTCAACACATCAAAAAAAGGGATGCACTTGTCTGTTGCCTTCGAGATGAACCTACTAAAGGCATCGACCTGGCCATTGAGGCTTTGCACGTCCTTGACCCGAGTAGGGGACCTCATATCAATCAACGTCGTAATCTTCTCAGGATTAGCTTCAATGCCTCTGTTATTCACCATGAAATCAAGGAATTTTCCAAAGACTACCCCAAATGCGCACTTATGCGGGTTCAACTTCATCTGATAGCTCCTCAGAATCTGGAATATTTTATCCAGGTCGTGCACATGGTCATCCATCTGTTTGGATTTCACTAGCATATCATCCACGTACACTTCCATGGTCTTCCCAATCTGCTCCTCAAACATCATGTTGACTAGGTGTTGATAGGTCGCTCCAGCGTTCTTTAGTCTGAAGGGCATCACTTTGTAGCAACACAGGCCACGGTCGATAATGAATGAGGTGTGCTCTTCGTCCTCAAGGTTCATTGGGATCTGGTTGAAGCCCGAGTATGCATCCATAAAGCTTAGGAGTAGATGACTAGTTGTTGCATCCACGAGCTGATCTATTTTTGGTATAGGGAAGCTATCATTTGGACATGCCTTGTTCAGATCCGTGAAGTCAATACAAGTTCTCCACTTTCCATTCTTCTTCTTCACCAATATAGGATTGGCAACCCAGGTCGGGTAGTAAACTTCGCGGATAAACTTTTTTGTCAACAACTTATCTACCTCTTCTTTCAATACGAGATAACGCTCCCCTGTCATAGGTCTTCTTTTTTGGCAAACTGGTTTGTGGTAAGGATCAATGTTTAATCTGTGTGACATAACATTGGGATCTATTCCCACAATATCTTCATGGTTCCAAGCAAACACATCTAAGTTCGCCTTGAGGAATTTTGCGAGCTGGGCTTTTGTTTCTGAAGTCAAGTCTCGCCCTAGCTTGAGGCATCTCTCAGCATCTACCTCACTGACTGGGACATCTTCAAGCTCTTCAACAGGCCCAGTCGCTCTGTCCGCATCTACCTTTCGCAGGTCCAAGTGGTGACTTGCTCCTTTTTCGCTCATGGCTCGTGGCTTGTCCCCTGAAACCACGTTCATCTTTTTTCCTCTAACACCCATCTTCACAACATCTTCATAACAGCGTCTAGCTAAGTGCTGCTCTCCCCTAACACATCCTATCCCGTTGGGGGTTGGGAATTTGATTGTAAGGATCCTAATAGAGGTAACTACATCTAGATCATTCATCGCAATTCTTCTCAACACCACATTATAAGCTGATGGGCAATCGATGATCAAAAAGTCTGCCAGCACAGTAGCTTGACGACCTAATTCCCTAAGTGTGAGTGGCAGTCTGATTTGGCCCACTAATGTAACGGTATCTCTAGTAAAGCCGTAAAAAGGCTCCAGGAAAGGCTTCAACTGTTCTGTTCCCAGCCCCATCTGGTCAAAGCAGCCTTTGTACATAACATTGACTGAGCTCCCCGTGTCGATCATAATTCATCGCACCTTCACATTGCTGATCTTCGCTCGGATGACAAATGCATCATTGTGATGCCAGCATACACCTTTAGCATATTTCTTGGTGAACATAATGTCATTCGAGGTCATCCTTGCTTTCTTTACAGGTCCCTCCAGTCCGCTATGACTTGCGAGCAAGGCATGATTTGCTTCTCGAACATACCGTTCATGCGACCCCTTTGACATACCTACGATATGGGGGCCACCATGAATAGTAAAAATTATTCTTACCTCAGGTTTATATTCCTGCTCAGGAACTCGCTGGGGCTGTTGCTGTACTAGTTGTTGTTGTGAGGTCGTTGTCGTTGAGGTCGCGAGTCTGCTGATCTCGCCACATAATCTCTCAAGCGACCTCTCTTAATCAATCTTTCAATGGCATCCTTTAAAGCCCAGCATTCCGAAATATTGTGCCCGACCTCGTTGTGATAAGCACAAAACTTGCTCCTATCTCTCTGCTCAATAGGGGCTCTCAAAGGATGGGGCTTTCAAAAGTTCTCCTTGATTCTCTCCGTTGCAAATATCCTATCTTGTGAATCTGACAGGATGCTGTAATTGGTATAGCGACCCTGACACTGAAATCGCTTGTTTTTGGGCTCTCTTTTGGCCTTTTTAGCGATCTGATTGCTTAAGCCACTGCTTCGACCTTCGCCTTCGTTTCTACCATTGCTCCTCTTCTTTGGCTAGTTGGAACAGCCTGTTTCATTATTTTAATTAGACTTTTTGGGGCCAAAGGTCTCCTCCTACCTAATCTCCTTCGCAGCTCGCTCATTAAATTCTTCCAAGTCCCTCACTAGAGACTTGTAAATGCTCTCATACAATTTCCCATCTTTGCGAAGCCGACAGAAATTGCAATTAAGACATTCTCGTCTGATGGGTTCTCCACATTAGCGACCTCTCACCTAAACCTGGTGATATAATCCTTTAATGATTCATTCTGACGCTGGAAAATAGTGGCCAGATAACAGGATGGTGCGAGCTGCCTCCTCAGAGCCCTGTATTGGCTGATAAACTTCTACTGACAATCCTTCCAACTTTCTATGTTGTAAGTTGGGAGATTTTTTAACCAAGTCCGTGGAATGTCCCATAGGGTGGCTAGGAAGACGCGACACTTTACCAGCGAGTTGTCCGTCTGAAGATCTATTTGGACATTGAATGCATCTAGGTGGTCATAGGGATCGCTGTCTCCATTGTATTACAGAATGCTGGAGACCTTAAATCTGGGAGAGATAGGCTGCGTCTCGATCTCCCTAGTAAAATGAGTCATCTCTCCATAATGGTCACGTTGGTCTAGGGTGTCAAGTCGCGCTTCGAGCTGCTGGACCCTCTAAATGAGCTCTTCTATCTGTGGATCTTAGGGCCTTTGTCCCCTTCTGTGCTCGTGACCTGGGGAGCGGTGATCTGGCGCATATCTCCGACTTTCCTTGAACGAGCCGCCAACCTGGCACGACCCTACATGTCGTTGATCATCTACCTTATCTTCTTCATATCAAGAAGCGGCTCGGACTCGATCATGTCTAGCCTCCACGTGACGGCTTCCATCCTGACTAACTCTTACTCTCAAGCTTGTAGGACGTGCAACTTCTCTCTCTTCGCAAACTTGGTAACCTCCAACTCTAGGGCATGAGTTAGAAGAGCGAGCTGAACTGGTAGGTCGCGACACCTCCCTTAATGGTCTTTTTCATACTTGCACTCCCTCTTCAGGCTGCGAATATGCTTATCTCATAACAATAGCCTTAAGTCTAAGCACGCCCTGTGCTTGGGCTTGTGCCAACGCCCTTACTGCATTTGCAAACTACCGGACCGTATCCTCTAATGCCTCCTGCCTTTGATGCCACGCTTGTAGCCCTTCAGCTGTTGGGGCGATTAGTACTAGTTGTCGAGAAGGTAGGGGAGGCATGCCCATAGCAGCGCAGATTACCGGGACATGAGATGTGCTTGTTGTGAGCATGGGTGCATCCTCAATTGGCTGAATATTATTTTGCTAACTTATCTGACTTTCTGGTTGGTCAGCCTTCACATCTAAATGTCTGGTTGTTCTCACTCTTGCCATTGTCGTTGTTCGAAAATTTCAGAGAGAATTGCAATCTGGGCCCTTCCTCTAGCGCTAAAATGTCAATGGTAAAATCTAATCGACCAACAGTTCAAAGCCCAATACCTACAAGTAATGAAAAACAATGCAAAGAAAAAAGAAAGAAAGAGTAAGAACAACGTATACGCAGTGAATTTTACATGGTTTGACAATGGTGCCTACATCCACGACTGATCCTCTAATAATTTCTATAAAGTAACAACATATTATTTTCTCTGTGTATATGTTACAATGAGTTTCAGCCCCTATTTATAGGGAGGGGTGTGTACAGTTTGAATACAAATAAAACAGGAAAGAATCATGCATTAATTACACTTCCAAATTAGTTTGTACCAAATCGGGAGTCGATTGTGTAAAATCAGGGATCAAATCTATTAATATTTGAATTTGAATTTATTTCCAATTTTGATGGCAGAATCATGGTTGATTTAGGTTGCTGCCTTTTCTGGAAGATTTCCTTGGCGAGCTGTTCAATTTGCGAATTGGTTACTGACTTGAGCGACCTCGAGCTGAGCCTTGTTCTGACCAATGAGTTGTGCATAGAACGAACTGAATAATGCTGGCCAGTGACCTAAAAGCGGTAGTGGCAATGCGAGCTCGTTCCTGCGAGCTGAAGAGCTCGTTCGGGTTAGGTGTTGGTGAACCGGGCCCCAACCTGTTGGGTCGCTTCATTGGATCCACTTGATGGGCTTTTACCAACCCATTTACACAATCAGAAAAATACCCACAACACGCGTTTAATCCAAACTATATGTTTGTTGCTATGTAATTATACTGATCTCACTAATTCATGAGTGATATGATGCAGGATTTTGATCCAGCTGACATTTGGAAAAGTGTTGCTGACAAAGTTGCGCATACAATGGTTAAGTTTGTTGAACAGGTATTGGATTCTAATTTATTAGTTTGCTTCCATAAATAACAAGTAGATTCATTCTTTCAATTTTTGTTAAATATTCATTTCTACAATTGTGTAATATTTAGGAAGACGGTTCATTGGTGATGGTGCCATGCTTGGAATCCAAAAGTGAGGATGAAGCAGAACAACATAATCACACACAGGATGAGACAGGTCATGAACCAGAGCAACATAATCTCACAGAAAGGATGAGACAGATCATGAACCTCAAAAGTCTGACGTAGAGACAAAGCGAGTAAGTGATACAAAAAATTTTCATTGCGTTAGATGGATCTATCAATTTGGTAACCAAATTAATGTCAAGTTCATGAATTCTTAGCATACAATTCACATACATGTACACACACATATTTTCAAAATTCAAGTGCTGTTAAGATAGACATGTATATGAAAAAATATTCATGTTTAATTAAGGACTGATGTTTAGCACTGACTGGCACATTTGATTTAATTGTTTGTTGGTGAACAAATTAGGAAGAACAAGGCGAGTCATCCGCAGAGCATATACGGGATTTTGATGATTATTTTAATGAAAAACTTAGTAAATCAGATGGTAAAATTTTGATATAGTAGTAAAAATAGAAGAGTTGACAAGAAAGCTAGACAAATTCAAACGGAAACGAGACAGAATGAAGCACGCATGATGCAGGGAGAATTCCAGATAAGGAAGGCTTGCTCTGAAAATTAAGAGCAGTTGGGGTGGGTCAGATATGGTTCTAGCAGACCATTTATATTCCATTAGTTACAGTGTTGAAATTGTAACACATACAATGTTGTAATTCTTAACTACAAAAATCTTCTTTAGGTTTGAAACACATGTCACAGACCTATTTAAACTACTTGGGTCATGCATCCCTCCATACATCTGTGAACTTAGTTTAGTACAACTATTATATGTGTACACTACTATTACAACTGTTACACTGCTGCTGCATGACTAGTAAACTGCAAGTAATTGTACAATTACAGCCAGTAGAAGTGTAGAACCAGTAAATTACAGCTAAGAAACTGTTAATTTTTACATTAATGCAGCTTAATATAATCCAATTCAATTGGGTGAAAATCTGGTGCTAGCTGGTGATCGAATGTTCATTGTTGCGCTCTTTCAGCAGCGTATGATGCTAAGCTTGGGAGACAAGAAAAGAGCCATAAGGATCCTTGAAAAGCTTCCAAAACATGATTTGAATACATCAAAACTACCTATGAAAACAAAAGTAACAGAATAAAATATAAGATTTTCCTTATAATTTTACACTATTTTATAAAAAATACTATATTTCAAAGGGTAAATTTTAGTTTCATCTCTACATTTTAGGAAAGTGTCAAAATTTTAATTATGTTTTGAAAATGCATCAAATCTTCCTAAAAGTTTCAAAAAAATATCAAATAAGTCATTCCCGTCAGTTAACTGACAGTCAAACTAAATATTGACTATAATTAATAGAGGTATTTTGGACATTCTATAATTTAATTAAAAGATGAAAAAATTAAATAAAAAAAGACATGTATCGATCAATGGATGGTGGAATAATAAAAATATAAAATAAACAAAAAAGTAAAAATAAAAATTTGACAAATTAAAAAGGAAAAAAAAAAGAGACATTGAACGAACCCAAGCTTGGGTTCGTTCAATTCCTAGGTTTGTTCATCTTTGAACAAACCCATGTCGCCTAGGTTTGTATCTCAATTTACTTGATAACTAGAAGTATTCAATCGACTACCGTTTGCACTAAGATTTGTTGTATATGAAGTATTTAACCAAAGTATTGCTCTTAGAATAATGGTAGACATTCAATATTTTTATCTAATTTTTTCATCAAATTTTATATGATAATTGATATATCATTAAATGTTTGAGACTTCAGTTTGCACTAAGATTTGTTGTATATGAAGTATTTAACCAAAGTATTGCTCTTAGAATAATGGTAGACATTCAATATTTTTATCTAATTTTTTCATCAAATCAATTATATAGAGTTTGAGATTGACAATATAGTTGACATGGGAATATATCAATGGTTACATGAAGAGTATTGCTTATCATCACTAAACTACCATTAAAGAGATTTCAAATATTTAAATAGAAAATAAATAAATACTGAAATACCTTCATCACTGAGGGTGAAACACACTGCAACATAGAACCGCCGCTGAAGCTGCAAGTGCAGCTAGTTTTGTCTGTACAAAGACATCATAAACAAAAATGGCGCAAGAAGAAGAGATGGTAACACCAGGAGATGTGGTGTTGGGGAGATCGACGGAAGTCAAACCAGGGAAGGGCGCTGACGTGGCCAAACACAACTGCTTGGTCTACGCTTCCCTCCTTCGTCTCCTCCGCACTCTATCTCCGCCCCCTGACTCTCCCAACCAGGTTCCCCTTTTTATTTTTCAAATTGCAGTTTTATACACTCTCATTGCATATGTATAAGAATACTAGACTGAATCGATAATTTTGGGGCTGAATTTTGATTTGAATGATTTTTTTTCTGTTGATTTTAGGGTTACGGGTTTACATAATCAGATTGTTTGAATGTTTAATGCTATTTACAATTCTTTATTATTGTTTTCATTGGTTGCTGAGAAAATGAACAATTTTGAGTATTTTTGGGATTGTTGTTTGGTTGTCAAGAAAATTTAGAAGAACAATACTGTTTTTAAGTTTTATTTTCGTAGCAAGTGATTTTGTTGTGTTTTAGATATCGAAATCATGGACAATCAATGATTCTGATATGTGATTGTAGTTTGCTTATGGCTGGAAACATGACCAAGTTTAGGTTGTGCTTTGGGAGAATAACTAGAGTTTAATAATGTAGATTGCCACTTAATCATCAATAAACAAGTTGCATATCTAAGATTCTAACATTTATTTTCGTTTGGTTTTGGCGGTAGTTAAACGGGTGTTGAACATGTGTGATGAATTGTGATATGGTTACTTGCACTGTTCGGTTGAGCTTTCCATTTTCGATAAACGATAAAAATTGAAGCATAGAAATCATGGAATGTTTTCTGTGCGGTATCAAAACTGAACATTAGGCTCTGGGAAGGTGGTAATTTATAACAACTGATGTGTGGAAGGAAACTTTGAAGTCATGAAAATATTTGTCTGCTTCTGCTACTCTATGTTGTTGCCTTTTACGGTTAATCTGATTTTATTATAATTGTTTACAGAGGCCAACTGTGGAAGTAACTGGCCACAAGGCTCATGGTGCTGTTCCATAGCCTGGTTCTGTTGTCATAGCCTGAGTAAGGTTTTCATTAATTCTTATTTATCTGTTCAACTTGGTATACTTATTAGGGCTGTCAATGCTAATGTCTTTCCAATTACTTGATAATTGTGCATATTATAAGGACAATCACTTTCTTAAATTTGCTAAGTCTGTTGAGTAAATAATTTGTTTGGTTGTATTGAGTATTGTTGAGACATAAATCTCATCTTATTTTTGTGATTATGATATGTTACTAAATGATGGCCAGGATGGCGTCAGCTGATATTGTGTGTGTTGGCTCCAAATCTGTGAAAGAGAACTGGTATAATCAGGTATATAATAATCTTTTTCATTTACTAATTAATGAGTAGGGATCTATCTGTCATCTATATGTTAAGTTACAAAATTTGCACAAACAAGCTGAATTCTAGTCTTTTTAGAATTATGCGCTGTCTTGTTGGGTGCTGGGTGCACTGCAATTTTCATTCACCTTCTCGTCGAGGTGAGATTTCTTGGGACTAGAGGACATAGTATGTGTAAAGACCCAAAAACTATTTATCTTATCAAGTAGCAAGATGTTAGAACAACTGAGATAAACAAACTGGATATGCACTTGTCATTTTGCCATGATGACATCGTCAGAGCTCTGGTGGTATACTTATGCTTTATGTCCTCCCGTCTTGTTTTTGTGACAATTTTAATATCGTCTAATGGTAATGCTAGTTGACAGGATTTTGCAAGCAGATAAAAAATAAAACTAAACAATTTGGTTTTGGGTGGTGGAGTGGGCTTTCTGTTACTGATTTGCTTAAATAATTATATGACACTTCAAATTTGCTAGTCAAGTTCAAAAAATTGACTGAACCCACAGTATAACAAGTTACAAGTACCTCTGTTACTTAACATTTTTGCATCTTGTAAAATGACACTAAATAGACAATCTCATTGTCATGACAATTAGAGGATCATGGACATAGAAGATCTGGAGGGGTATAGTGAGTGGTGTCCTGGTGATCTTGGCATGATTCTGTTGATATTACAATTGGTATCAAACACTTTTGCCATATGCATGTTCGAGTTGGAGGCAGAATATTAATTACTTTACTTTTGTTTTGATGTTTGTAATAATAATCTCTTATTGGAGGATTTGTTTGGTTTTGTTTTATTTTATTATTTTACATAATTGTTTATTATGGTCATTTATTAGCAATTCGTTTTAATAATAATTAGTTGTACCTAACATTCAACTTTAAAATTCTTTTGTGCTAACTATAACAAAAACACAAATCCTTAACACAACCCCTTTGTCAAGTTGTCTCTTGGAGATGCACGGGCTTATTTTCTATCCACCGCAAAAAAATGAACTGGGTGTTCTATCAGCTGAGAGTATGGCAGGTAAGGTTTTTATTGTACTTCAGGACTTGGTTTAAATACTATTTGTGTTTCTTGCTAGCAGATGTAGTGGATTTTGGAAGTGCAATAATTGTTATTTGCATTCATATAACATATTTTAGTGAAATAGATCAACCTAAAGAACCAAGCATGATTAGAATAACATAAGACCATTGTGACAAACTTTGGTTAAGAACTCACAAGACATTGTTGTAAAGTTGAATCTGTTACTATTATTAAGCCTGTAAATGGATTTTCCTTCTCTCACTGATCTAATTAGACCTGTGGCCAGCCTGTGGTATTAAGCAGAGTTATCATGATCTAATGTTGAATAAAAATGTCTTTTTTTTTTTTTTAAAATTAAAATCAACTCCTGAATATAATTTATCTTTAAAAATATAAAAATATTACTTGTAAATGACAATATATATTAGAAGATAAATTTAGTTTTAGTCCAAATAAAAAAAAAAAAAAATCATTTTTTCTCAAAAAGAAAAGTGAATTATTTTTAATTCCACTAATTTCAATAGTTTTTAATCCTATTTCAGCCTTTTTGACCTTGAACGTAAAATGTTTTGAAGTCTCTGTGAAATGTTTTTACTTTGCAAGAGTGTTTCATCAAATGTTTTCACTGGAAAATATTTCATATGGGTGAAAATATTTCAAATTCAGTATTAAAACGAATTTTTTTTTTTTTTTTTTTAGATCATTTTTAATAATCCTATTATATATTTATTAATCAATCAACCAAACAAGTTATCATCTGTCACCTTTAGACAAGTGGACAGAACTGCATCCAATGGTTAATAATACTCATCTTATCCGAAAATCTATTATTGGGTTCCCTTATAATAATTCTTATAGTCCTCCAAAAATAAAATAAAAACATATAAAAAGCTTGCAATTAACTTCCAAAACTGTTTTAAAAAAAATAAAAAAAATCAGAGCTACAACACTAAACACCAGAAATGGCTTCTTCTCTTCTTCCTCTTCTTCCTCAACCATTCACCAGTCTATTTCCCTCTTCCTCTCCAACCCTTTTCTTCCACAAAAATCCCCACCATGTCCCTTCTCTCAAACTCACCAGAATAACCACTCTTTCACACCCAAAGCCTCTCCCATTTGCTCTCACTGAGTCTGACTCTCCCAACTCCCTCCAATCCCCACAAACCCTCCTCCAACAACTCACCGTAAGTCCCCACATTGCATATGCACACTTTGTCTCAGCAAAATCTTTTTTTTTTTTTTTTTTTTTTTTTTTTCTAAATAATTTTTTTGATGTTTTGAATGCAGGACTGTTTTGATCTTCCCTGGAATTACTCTGCAAAGCTACCTCGTGATCTTCAGTTAGATGTAATTTTTTATGTTTTCTCGCTTTTTTAAGGCTAATGTTTTTATGTTTGATTGATATGTGTTGATTGGCAGTTTATACTAGTATTGAGAAAGTGATGGTCTTTTTTGTTTGTGTTGTTGTGTTTTAGCTAAATGATGCTGCTTTTGATCTCTCTAATGGGCCGGTTCTCGATGAGGTTAGTTGTTTTTTCTGCTGATAATTGCTTATACAAAATGATGTTTGTTAGTGTTGTTCCTTGTCTATTTTATTGTTTTTCAATATAAGTATAGCCAGGATTTCTGGTGAAAAAGATCATGCAAAATTATATATGATTTTGTTGTAATTGTGATTAGGATGATAAATTCTAGCCTAGCCAATCACTGATTTGACTTTTCTCCATATTTGGTACTCTTTGGCATTCATAACCTTTCCCGTGGGCTGAGTGAGTTCTTGTATTTGCTAAGCTTGACGGAGATGCTACAATGAGGGGATAAATAAAATTAGTACTAAATTTGAAGTCCAAGTTGGGTACATAAATAGTTTACACCATTCAGCTATATGTTGAGATTTAACAAAATAGCGGAAGATAAGGGTAAAGGAAGAGTTGGTTGGAGAAAATGAGTGCGATATGTGGCTAATACTCAAGCAGAATTCTGATTGGCATCTGTGTGTGATTAAGTCTCAAAGAGATTAATCTGGGATTTAGTAGAGAGTTTGTCAGAAATTTGGTCGCGCTAATGCAGTAATGTTGAATTTGCCTCTCCAGTGCTTATACTGTATATATACATAATGACATCTTTCTTTATGGTAAATAAGGTAGATATTCCATGAAATGAAGCCCATAAGTTGAAGTAAAAAAATCTTAATAGTCCAGCAATTGAATTTTCAGTCAGACACAACTAATGGTAGTCACCAGAACATCATACAAACTCGTAATAAATGACAACATCTTTGTACGAATGGATGTATTCTGAATGTTGGCACTTGGACATATAAACATAAAAAAGACTCTTTATTCCATTATCCTCATAGAAGATACACAATCTCATTATATAATTTGGTCTTCCTGAGCTTTTGCATCAGTTGCACAAAGAATTATAGCTATCTGTTTTGTCAATTGGCTGCCATCTGAATATTATTTTAGACCTTTTTGTATTGTCCAAGGGCTTTTAATCTTTGCTGGACGGAAGTCCCGATGCCATTTATAAGAAACTTTCCTTTCGTAGTGTGGTCAAGAGCTGGGTGACACACTGTTAAATCTCTCTCGAGCTTGGGAACTAGCTTAAACAGCAACTTCTCGTACTTAGGCTAATAAGCTCCCTGAGTTGGAGAGCTCTTTGACAGACAGTAGCGATCAGGCAAGGACAAGAGCATATCCAGTTGATGCTTAGATACATTCTAAAGAGTTTGTTCTGAAGCTTGTTTGATGGTTTAGCATTTGGAAAGCGTGCACATACCTTTGTTTTTTAGTTGAAATTAAATCTACAATTATATATAGTGGTGTCATCTAATTTTGGGCTGCCTCAAGCTCTTATCTTTCTTGTGCCGAGCACAGTTTTGGGCCTTTAAAGCCTCTTGGGGTTTGTATTGGGCTAATCATTTCATGATCGATAGCAGGCCTCAATTCTTCTAACCACCTCCTTTGAGCCTTCTTAAAAGTGGCAAAGCTATCTATTTACTTTCAAAAAAAGCAAATAATTGTGATATAATATTTCAAATTCCGTAGAATATTTGACTATTTGTACTTGCTTACAGGTTTTGACCAAAGCCAATGCGAGAGATTAAAACCTAGTGGAAAGGAAAGAATGCCTTAAGTACAATTTGTTTTGTTGGTATATCTGTTAAGTTTAAACAAACTATGCAAGATCAAGAACCAAAATAATATAAAACAAATATTCTAGAGAAAATTCCAATGAATGGTTAAAGGGAAAAGCTTGAGTTTTAAGGTTAATATAATAAAATTTAAAGAAATCTTTTAAGTATCCTTAATACTTATAAATTATAATTCATGAACAAATAAAAGTCACAAAATGTGTGAACTATTTCGTTTATTCATGAACTTTGTGATACTGATGATCTTAACACTTCATTTCAATTTTTAATGCTATTTTCTTTTTTTTTTCGTAAACTCATCTCTTTTTAGTGTTACAACAAAATAAATCTATATATATGTTATATAAATGTTAATGTTTGAAAGATATACATATGTCCATTAATCTAAACAGTTATAGAACATGTTAATAGCGAGAGTGTAGTCCAACATATCAAAATGACGGATAGAAAACTTTATTATTGTTATTACAACCCTGATTTAGCCCATCTCATCCTCAAGAGTAGTGTTAAACACAAACCTATGATTTTGTAGGCTCCATCTGAAACAATATAACGGCTTCTCTGGAAAACTCTTTCTCACAATTATTATTCCTGACTTAAAAGCATCCTTCAATATGCCTAACTCAGTTTTTATGTTAATGGTTTTACATGAAATTGTAATAATAAAGGTAAACATATTATTTATTTAAGCATTATTTTTTTTGCAATTCTATCACGAACAACGCCCATCTCACTTTCGTTAATTGTTAAATTAATATTTAATTCTTTATTTTCTAATGCATAATCTTAATTTTCATCATACAATTGAAACTCAACATCTACAATGGTCTTCCTTTTTATGAAATTATGTAAAGTTATCAGCGGGGTTTATTGTGTTTTGGCCAACAATGAAAGAAATCTTCATGTTCTAATAAATATCCATTTTAAGGAAATGATACATTCACATAAATTAATGAAATAATTTAATGGTGAAGACAACGTTCAACAACTACCTTTTGACTTGCTTCTTTACATGTCGAATCAAATCAATGGGTTAGTTCAACCTTACAAAATTAATCACTACCAATGCAACCCCAACTCCTCTCCTAAGGAAAAAAGAAAACAAACTTCATATGACTAGGAAAATTGCAAGGAGCAATCATAACTTGGTGGCCTCTTTTCAATAAAATTTTGGACTTAGGATAATGAAGGCTTGAACAAAGAAATTATGGCAGCCAAATTGATCAAGAATTATACTTTTGTAATATATAATGATTAGCAATACCAATCAGTTCAGAATATGAGTACAGCAAGGGTAAGCTCCTCACGTTGTGTCAATAAGATTGTGAGTTTGAATTATGTTTCTTCTAAAAAACTATCAATCCTATAATAATTTATATAAAGAATAAAATTACTTACCTAAGATTTAGGAGGCCCCAATATAAACAATATAAAATCCTTAGGAGATAGTTAGGCTGCTCAACGATGCCTAACTCATGTGCTTCATAGTACATCCCGAAATCAAACAAGGTTGTATTTCGAGATTTAGGTTGACATATTTCTTTCAAAATTGTGTGGGCTGCTGAAAACAGCACCACAATATGAATTATCCCAACCATAGGGTGAAGAAGTATACTTTTTGGAGGCATACGCCCAGCAATCAATATTTTTTGCAATAGCAAATGCGTACCATAAGCCTTCAAATACCTAAAACACAAAAAATCACTTTTTAGGACAATTAATTAGTAATTTTACATATATATAATGATATAAAAAAATTAAAAAAAAACTCATTTGTAAATAATGGTAAGATGTAGAAGAATGTGCGTGCAATAATTTATGAATTATGTAAATAATCAAAACATAGATGGTAATTTGAATTTACATGAGCGACATGACACAAAAGAAGGAGATTGAAAACAACTCTTGCCCATGTAGCTTTAGCAAGTATGACCGATTTCCTTGCAACTCTTTCATATGATCTATGCAGTAGATAAACTGCAGCCAAGTATTGAAGAAGGAAACCACTCGTTGAATAATAATTTGAACCGTCCGTATATGGCCATACCAGACTCATCACCATCAGCAGAAACTACAACATATAGCCAGTTTATTAGAGTCTATTCTGTTTGTGATATCAAAACATGCATGAACAAAACAAATGATTGAGCTCTTTCTTTATATAATGCCAAAATTAATGTGAGTTTTTAAACTAATATCAGAAAGATAAAATGAGTTTTTTCACCACCATAATAAAGGATGTGAACTATGGTCTTGGCTTACAAATTATAGTTCACAAACATTGATACTTAAAAAAAAAAAATCTAAAAGTGAATGAATTTTCATTTGAGGCTAAAAATAACTATATTTTATTGCCAAGCAACGGATGATGAATTTTCGAGACTTCCGGATTTGGCCATACAGCACTCATCACCAACAGCAGAGACTACAACATATAGCTAGTTTATTAGAGCCTATCCTACAAATTGTCGTTCACAGATATTGATTTAAAAAAAAAAAAAAAAAAAAAATCTACAAGTGACTTATCAGTTGAGCTAGGCCAAAAATAACTTCTTTTTTTTTTTTTTTTTTTTTTTTTGTCAAACAAAGGATGATGAAATTGAATACATATATATATATATATATATATGTGTGTGTGTGTGTGTGTGTGTAAGATGCCAAATCTCAATTTGTACCATTGCCACTATTTATTAAAAACAAATAAAAAAAAAAAACTGCAATTTACAGGTGGTATAAATTGAGATAAATTCAATTTATATATATATATATATATATGAAAATTGAGATATACATGAAAAGACATCCGAAGATATTGTATCTATAATCAATTATATAAGATCAATCTTACCTTATTTATTGGTAAATGTGTTGCTGTATGTGACCATAAATCTATGGCGATGAGGAGGAGCCAAGCAATCTTCTCAAATTTTTTTTTTAAACAAACATTTCCTTAGTACTAAAGAAAATAAACTCATTATATTAATAATAATACCCCTTTATCAAAATATTTAGCGAATATCCTAACTGATTCGCTTGAAACTATACATATATTTTCTTTATCTATGGTGTAAGAATAAAGAAACAAATGATCGATGACAATTTTACTCGTACACCATAAAATAGGAATTATATAGGCTATCACTTGAAGTAAGCCTTTACCCACTTTACTATCATAAAGATAGGTTCCAACAGAAAATTGCGTTGCTGGTGCTGTACATTCCACTATGTCGGGGCCCTGAGACCTGTTAAAAATTTTAAGTTAAAATTCCAACTTCACAATTGTTCAGCAATATTGATCCAAATCATTTGATCATAAAATAAGGTTCTCAACTTAAATTAGTGAAATTGCAAGACATTAATTGCACAGCATTACACCTAGTACTATTGGGCCATGCAGACTAATCAAACGTCTACGAATATTAGACTATATATGTAATAATATATGTGAAATTCTTATTGTTAACATAGAAAATCCTTTTACCCTATAGCTTAAATATGTTAGAGAGTTTCACATATGAAACAAGATGATAAGACAAATTTTCCATCAAAAAATTAAAAACTAATAAAAGACTACATATTAGTTTTTATCAATAGATCTACCACTTCTCATAAATACATAAAAAGCATCACTTTTGAAATTAACAAATACTATAGTTTCTATACAATATATATCAAATGTGGATAAATATCCAACAATAAATTTACTCTTAATCCAAAATTTTGGAATATGTCACATGTTTGTTACATATACAAGTAATATATTGTTTAATTTAAACAGATAATGAATGTGTAAAAACAAATGTGCAGAAGATAGTAGAGACTGAATTCCATATGAACAGTTTTGAAGTAGCTACAGCTTTTACTCCATTACCAGAGCTCTTATTAAATTTTAACACTAGGTAGTTTTTGAGGAGTGGTACTGTAATACTCAAATTATTCCCTAAGCACTTTAGTAAAATGAAATAATGATATATTTTTTTTAAGAAAATATTTAAATTTATAGAAATTATATTTTTTTAAGAATTTGTATTTGATATGGTTTTCTAATTAGATTAAACTTTTAAAATTATTTTATTTAAATTAAAAGGGGTGAGGCCATTTGATAAGAATAGGAAATTACTCTATATAGAAACTCTTTCCCATCTTCATTAAACATTCAACACCACTCTTTAAAAAAAAAAAAATTATTTGCTCTTGACAAATAACTCCTACTAGGGTTTTGAAAGAAAATTAAAGTAAATTTAGTTTGGAAATCAAGAAGGCTTTGCAAATTTTTTATCATGTTTCTTTTGTTTATATTTTAATTAAACGCATAGAAAATAAGATTGTTTAGGAAGAAAAGGAAAACATAGGCATGTTAGTTTTTTTCTTATATTAGTGTTGTTAATGAATTTTTAGGTAAGTATCGACTAACTAGTGTTTACTTAGAAAATCATAAGTTATGCATGTGTTCAGTTTTGATATTATGACTTTCTATTTTGAAAACTAGACCTTCTAACCTTTCAAATCAAATTAGTTGTGTAAAAATATCACAATTATATGAACTTTTATAAATTTTTCTTTATGAAAAAAGAATGCTAAAGTTTTGTAATATTCTACACATAGTTTGGTTATGAAATATATTTTATTAAGTTTTACTAATTCGAAAATTCTCAAATTTTATACAGTTGTTTATAAATATATTATGTATTATCTTGTGAAGTTTTAGGATTTTTGAAATAGTATTTTAAAAGCTATGATTTTTCTTATTTGAAGTGTCGAATTTGTTTGGAATCAGACAACATATATAAATTCAAATATGAAAATATTTGGGAATTTAGCAAAAATGCCCTAAAAATACATCAATATTACGTGATTGCCCTTTAAGGAAATAAAATTACAAAATTACCCCTAATTTACTAAAATACCCTTAAATTATACTAGCCCTTTTTTATTATCCTAATTAAAAAGTCATAAAATTATCCTAAGTTATCCAAAATGTCACTAATAAATTAAAACCAACTCATTAATACAAAACATTAATTCTTTACCTACCTAATTAAACACACACTAAAATAAATAAAACATACAATCAAATAAATACTATCAATCCATTAATTCATCCTCCATCACAATTTCTCTCCAACAACAATCACCCTTTTTGTTCTAACTTTAGATTTGAGTGGAAGATAATGTGAAGAAAAGTTGAAGGAATTTGGGCATTGATAAAGATTAGTAAGTATTTAATTATAATTTATTTGATATGTTTGAAAAAAAAAAAAGTGTTGTTCAGGTAAACAGATGACCCGAACTTGAGTCGCCTGTTGACCCAAAGAGATAATTCTGATCCATCGGGTCAGAATGATCTCTTTGGGTTAGGAGGCGACCCGATGTCAAATTGACCCGATGGGGTCAGTTGACACATTAGGTCAAAAGGCGACCCGATATACCCAATATGACCGCCTTCTGACCCGAACAGAACAACATTCAATTTTTTTTTTTTTGGTTTTTTTTTTTTTTTTTTTTTGTTTTTAGGATTGTTATTAAATTTTAATAGTACCGAATTTGTGTTATTAAATTTTTAGGATTAAAGATGTCTACTGTACAATTGGTTTTTAATTGGGATGATCAATGGAAGAGCGATTGTGGGGTTTACTGGTATGAAGGTCAAAGAGCAAAGGCTTTTAGATTTCCACGGAATGCAACTTTTGAGCAACTATTAGATAAAACATACTGTATCATAGGTATTGATAAAAAACCATTACCAAGTTATATTAACTACTGTTGTTCAAACCATTTGTCCAAATATGCCTATTGAGATCATTGATGATGATGATGTTGAATTATTGCTTGGCCGTGAGAATGTTGACCCTTTAATGTATATAACTGTAAAAGAGGTTGAGCAAGATGTGAATGACTTTGATCCCAATTTGGAAACAATGAATGTGAATGACATTAAAACGTCCAATACTAGTCCAACATGTCAACCAAACTCAGATATCCATTTGGATGATATTCGGGAAGGATTTATGTCATGTGGCAATGATAATACTTGTTCTCCTCTTCATTATGAATTTGAGGGTAGCTCGAGAATGGAGCATGTACCTGAGGTTTCGATTGATCACCATACAACAGATTATGGTAAACAAGAACAACATACCTATCCCAGTAGTTATGGTGAAACAACATCGGGTGGAGTTTCAAATAGATATGACCAGCAATTTGAGCATGTTCAAAGGCTTGTTCCACCACCGTGTGCATTATACCAAGTTAATTCTAATGAAGTTGTTCCTAGACGCAATCCTATGCGTATTCAAGTCAGTTAATTATTTGACAACAAAGAACAATTGCAATTAGAGCTAGGTAGATATACCTTGGCATACCGGTTCCAAACAAGAGTCATGAAATCAGACACATCAAGATATCAGGTTCGGTACATCGTTACAGATTGCAGTTGGCGCTTACGTGCAATTAGAGATGAAAATTCAGATTATTTTCAGATTAGAAGATTTGATAATGAACACACATGCTCCATCGCACAACGATTTCCACAACAAAGGCAAACAAGTGCTCGTGTGATAGGGGAACACATCAAGGAAAAATTTAAAGACCACATTGTATACAGGCCTAAGGAAATTATAAGAGACATACAAAATGAGTTTGGCACTCATGTAACTATCACAAAGAATATCGAGCCAAACATATTGCATTGGATGAAGCTCAAGGAACTCCTATTGAATCATACATGATTTTGCCTTCATATTTATACATGCTAAAGCAAGCCAATTCTGGAAGTATTACAGATCTTCAGACTGATTGTAATGACAGGTTCATGTACATGTTCTTTTGCTTGAAAGCTTGCATAGATGAGTTTTTATCTTCCATTAGACCAATCATTGTTATTGATGACACATTTTTAAGGGTCCTCACAATGAACTTTTATTTGTGGCTATGTATATGGATGGTAATGATCAAATTTTCCCTCTAGTCTTTGGTGTGGGTGATTCTGAAACTAATGACGCATAAGAGTGGTTTCTTATAAGGTTACGCCATGCTATTAGAGAAGTTGAGGATTTGATTATAGTTTCTGACAGAAAATCTAGCATCAACAATGGTGTGGAAAAAGTGTTCCCAAATTCCTTCCATGCAGCCTATACAGTGCACTTAGAACGGAATATGGTTGCAAAATGTGAAAAAAGTAAGACATTAAAATATGTTTATTGGAAGGCAGTTAAGGTGTATCGGGTGAATAAATTTACCCGTGTGATGGAACAATTAGCAAACTTGAATCCTGAAGCTGCTACATTCATCACTGCTGTAGGTATTGATCGTTGGTCACGTGCTCATTGTCCAGGAAAAAGGTGCAAGATAATATCAACAAATATTGCAGAGTCGATGAATAATGCAATAAGTGATTGTCGAGAGTTACCAATCACTGGAGTTGTTGAATACATTAGAGGGGTTCTCCAGTGTTGGTTTCACGATCGTCGCGCAGAAGCACTTAAAGTGACAACTCAATTGACAACCGCGGTAGATGTAGCAATTGCTCTCAATGATGTATTGGTTCGGACTTACACAGTTCAGCCAATTAATTTTTACACATTTTTGGTTAGAGATGGAGATCTAGATGGACATGTTAATTTAATAACAAAGACTTGCAGTTGTCAAGAATTCAACCAGCTCCAATATCCATGTGCGCATGTTTTAGCTTGCATCAGGCTTAGAGGATTTTCATATTCGGACTACTATTCGCGTTACTACTCTTCTAGGTCTCTTGTTGCAGCATATAGTGGGGAAATAAACCCACCCAGACAACCATCTGATTGGTTGGTTCCAGAAGAGGTTGCAGCTAAAGTTGTTCTCCCTCAAGTTGGTCGACGTCGTCTAGGAAGACCCAAAAAGAATCGCATTCTATTAGTTGGGAAAGAAGTTCATAGAAGGAGTTGCACTAATTGCAAACGTCAGGGTCATAATAGTCACACTTGCACCTATCCGAAGTCTGCAAGAGTACCAAGCTATATCGAGAGTATGAGACAATCAAGTGGCAATAATAATATTGCAGAATGATTCAGCTTGGATTGTTTTATGTCAATTGATGTTGTTTATATATTTGTAACCATTTTTCGCATTTCTGTCTAACTGTAGTTAAATGTTGACATGCATTTGAATGAAAAAACCTACATTGCCTTTTGTAATATTGAATGTTTCTACCTAGGATCTGTAGTTTGTAAACATTTCACTCTATATATTATTACATTTCAAGCACTTGGACCTACGAGCTTAAAAAAAAATTTGACATGATTTTGCTTATATGTACAACATTTTCAATCAACACAGCACACCTGCTTAAAACATTCTAAATAGTCACGTTTCCATATATCAAAATAAAATTTGCTTCCAAACAAAACTGCACCACATTGGTATTGTAACCACACAAGTTACTATCAGTTTACTGTATGTTTGATACATCATTATTTTTTTGTTTATTAACATCAATAGTATCTTTTTTACATGCAGATTTTATAGGTACAAATTTACAATTTTGAAAAATTTCCATGGCGATTTGTTCTCTGAGTCGTGAGCTGTCTTTTGCTTCAAATTCAAATGGTTGTCCAGCCCATAGACATTCCAAGTATTTCAATGTGAAAATCCCACAGTCGGACCTATACAATGAGACATGATAAAAATAAAAGGTCACAATTGATATTCATTCAGTCATCAATAGTTATTATTGTAAAAAAGGTGAGAAATAGATTTGTTTATACCCTCCATCTTGTTCTGGAACATTTTCTCCAGTCGTTGCATTTGAAATGGAGTAGTATAAGAGTAAGCGTTTGGTAATGTCCGAACCAACAACGAAGGCAACATCTTTCGAAGACATGTTCCCTAAGTAACCAAATGGTCGACGGCTATGACATTCGACTTTGAATTGTATATTTTAATTACACGCTTTGCCAAGTCAACTTCAATGACAACCCAATGTACATTGTTAATGTTTGCAGAAAACAGTAGCTGGAAACCAACATGAATACAACCTATTAACAAAACATGCAAAAAGCAACAATAAAATATGTAGTCAAATAAGAAACTTTGAATTAGTTACTCACACTGTTGACTTTACTCCAACCTTGCCATGCATGAGTCGAAGTCTTTCCATTTACATAATCTAACATATCACTATCTCAATCATACATATCATGCTTAAACTGTTTCTTACTCTTACTCAACGTCGACCATCTCCCTTGAATTTTTATCTGCATAATTGTAAAGTATATTGATCACATAATAAGTTAACGAAACAAATTGGAATTTTAATAGTAGTTATTACTATGAAACTATAGTCCAATAAAGTTTTATCACGACTATATCTGTTAGGGTAATGAAACGCACGACGACGCATGAGACGACAATATGTCTCCATATGCTGCATGTTGGGTATAATAGGCAATACATTAGTAATTTTCAAATGAGAAGTATAAGTTGTAAACAAGTATATTTAATCACTTACATTACCCTCCAACCACTCAGTTGGGAGACAATATTTTCTTAAACCATGCAACATCAGCTGTAAGTAATCCGTGTCCAAACTGTATTACCATAAATTTAAACACCATTATATATATACGAATACTGTTGATGACAAGTAAAGTGAGTGTGCATATTCATACCTCCTGTTACGAGTGTCACATACCCATTCGTTAATTAAACGTAAAGAATCTTGATCTATTTGGCTTTGAAGTCCAAATTCTGACATTTTGGGTTTTTTCGGGTTTTTTATCGTGAGATCAACATACGGGCTCATCACCAACGCCGACCGTTTGCGGTCTCGATTGAACTTGATAGTAAGCTTGGGTGGTCTTGATAGTTGGACGACATCTAGTGAACCAACAGGCATAGAGGGAGAGGATACATCACGTACTATTGATGTAACCAAATCATGGATATTGTTGTCACTTGAATTTAATACCATCACATCATCAACAGTCACACTATTAGATTTATCATTTGCATGTAAGGGAGTTTGATCATATGTCTGCATTCAAATAAAAGTAGTTAATATAAAGTGTAAAATAATAAATATTAAAATTAACTAAAGTATAAACCAGTATATATTTTACCTTATCAGGAATATTGGAAGTATCAGACATCATAGACTTGCAAATAAGCTCCATTAGTTGTTTAAACCCCTTACGTATTTCATCCTCTACTTTCTTAAAATGTTCATCTTGTCGTGCACTGAAAGCTTTAAGTTGAACTTCAAGATTATCCTTTATTTTCTTGAAATGTTCATTTTGTCGTGCACTGAGAGCTTTCAGTTAAGCTTCAATATTATCCAACCTCTGACTTGAATACTTTTGATTCTCTCGTCTATATACTTTTTTGTCTTCATACAAGAACCACCTTCGTTTGGCATCTCATAACCCCCCTCGAAATGAGTATTATCATCTCTGGAGACATTATCTCTCTTGCCATCATCATCATTATTACCAACACACATGTTGTCATCATTTATGTATTCATCCTAAACATCATCATCAAAATATCCACTAGGACTCCCAAACTTGACATCATTTAAAACATTCCAAGAATTCAAACTCTCCCAATATGGCTTCTTTGCTTCATCAGCAGAGGGATTTAGCACTTTGTAGGTAGTGAGCTATATCAAATAAAAATGAACCATTTACATGCGTAAGTCTTAGGAATTTGATAATTGTCAAAATTAAATGGCATAAATTAGTTATTACTTACATTCATTTTATCAAATAAATTTTTCTGTAAAGAATCATATCCAAGAATCCCTGTGCATATCCAATTAAGGATTCGAGGGGTAGAACTATTGACCCTTGTTGCATGTCTAAGCGTCGACCACATTGGTATTGCTTCAATTGCCCACACCTCAAAAAGGAAACAAATAAGAAATATTAATAGATAGACAAGAAATAAGGTTTAAGAATTTAGTATACTTAAAAAAATGTAACATGTTATATTAACCTGAAAAGTTATCACAAAGCCATATAAATTGACTTTACTCCCTTTGCCTTTTCCTTTCATGGAAGAATCAAACACATCATTCAAATAATTAGATAGATACTTATACGACCTATGATATATGTATGACCCCTAAGGAAACTTATTAAAAGCATCTAAGTCATCCACCAATTGCAAAGCCCAATACTGAATGACATTACGCTTATCCATTCCAAATAAAATCATTTCCAAAAAAAGCACCAAAGCTAACTTCACCATATCCGTGTCACTAATATTTTGATTAGCCCACAGCCTCGTTTTAAACCAATCGATCACCATTGCTACTGATACTTTATTCATACCAAAGTACTTCTGTCGTAGCTTCTAATTATTTAGATGAGATTCTTCCGTTTCAAACTTAGAATCATCTCCAAACTGAAGTCCGGTCACTAAACAAAACTCCACTGAGCTATACTTTATCAAGTCATTTCCAACATGAAACCACATAGTATCTGTTAACTGGTTATCATGTTAGATATGACACTCCCTCAAAAGAATATGAGGACAAAAATGCCCAGTAAATACCATTTCATTAACATCAAGAAAATGACCAAAACAAGTATCCTTAAAAAGTTCGAGCTGATCGATAGTAAGAGAAGATTTTATCAATTGTATGCTTTCCTAATTATTGTAGCTGCTAACTCGTCTTGATTCTCGAGCTGTGTTCTTTATTTTTAGTAATTTGTTAAACTTTGTTTTAGCCATTTACACCTACCATAGAAAAAAATAAAACGTAAAAATACATGATTGTTAGGGAAATTAAAACATCACCTAAAAATACAAAACAATGTTGTTAAAAACACACAACAAGCTGTTAACAGCACAAAACAACATTAATAATGCTGTTTATAGCACAAAACAACACAATAAGGTTGTTACAAAGCAACATAACAATGCTGTTACAAAATAGCACACCAAAACCATCAATCGCAATGTTGTTAACAGTGCATTAATGTTGTTACAAAATAGCACACCAGTGCACATAAACGCAACAGTCATGTGCTCCAAGCTTGTTAAAAAAAAAAACAGAATTTTGCGTGCAGCCAATGCAAGTGCACTATAATTAAAAAAAAAAACATATTTCAGCACTCGATAATCGATGTTTTTACAATCTATAAACTGATTTTAATTAATGTTCTTATCCTTCAACATAGTTACAAACAAATTAAAACATCACGTAAAAATTAAAACATAACGTAAAAATACAGAACAACAACACATTAATATTTCAAAACAACATAAAAATGCTGTTAACAGCAATGTTTATTTCTGTTAACAGCACAAAACAGCATTAACAATGTTGTTACAACACCAAACAGCACAAATCAGCATTAACAATGTTGTTAA
>CM034466.1:13830830-13894854 GCA_019925255.1 Litchi chinensis
AAAAAGGGTCTTGCTTGTAGTGCTGCGAGATGTAGTTCTGTAGGCCCAAAGCACCATTTGTAGCTCGTCCACCCATGCTCATTTCTTCGCCTCCAGTTTTGTCTTCAAGGTCTGCTTTATGATTTTGTTTACAGCTTCAACCTGGGTCATTGGCTTGTAGATGGTCTACTGATGAGAAGCTTTTGATAATCTTTAAGTTGTTACAGAACTAGATGAATTATCGTTACTGAACTAGTTCCCGTTGTTTGTCATAATCTGTTGAGGAACCTCAAATCTGCAAATGATGTTACTCTACACAAATTTTTCTATCTTTGTAGTGGAAATCTTCGCCAGCTCTTTAGTTTTTGCCCACTTGGTGAAATAGTCCACAGCGATCACAACGTGTTTGCATCCTCCGCGAGCTGTTGGTAGAGGCCCAATCAGATCCATTCCCCAGATCGCAAAAGGCCACGGGCTCACCATTTGTTGGAGATAAGTTGGTGGAGCTCGCGGAACCTGAGTTAAACTTTGATACTTGTCACATTTTTTTACCAGGTTGATGGCATCCTGTTTCATGAGTAGGCCAATAGAATCCCTGCCGGAGTGCTTTTTGAGTTAGAGATAGCCCCCCAGCATGATTCCCACAATGACCCTCATGTATCTGTTTCAGCACGGTCTCACAGTCCTGATCATCAATGCACCTTAAGAGCGGAGCTGAGAATCCCTTCTTATACAATATATCATTATAGATACAGTATCGAGCTGCTCTTACTCGCAGATGGCGTGCCTCTAATTTATCACTCAGCAGCTTCCCATCCTGCAAGTAGTTTAAGATTGGGCTCATCCATGACTTAGGCTATACATCTATAACCATCGTTGAGTCTTTCTCTCCTATGCTTGGAGCTGATAGGAACTCCACTGGAATTACCCCTAGGAAATTTGCTTCTCGGGTGGTTGCCAGGCGAGCTAATGCGTCTGCATGCGAGTACCAAGCTCGCAGGATTTGCCTCACTTCATACTTCTAAAAAGCACTCAGCAACTCTTTGACTTTTTGAAGATACACAGCCATTTCAGTCCCCTTGGTTTGATATTCTCCTCGTATATGACAGATTACGAGCTGAGAGTGTAACGTCCCGATATTTATTTCCATATAAATAGTATTCTTAAATTAAGAAGTCAAATGCAATAAATTGGGTTAAATTAGATTTAAGCCCAATTAGTGTAATATATTATTTATTTGTTTAGAAAGTGTAATAGTTTATTTTGAAGGTATTTTTTAAGCAAGTGGATTTAATTAAAAATTTAATGGGAATGATTGAATGATGAAAATTTGTCATTAGATAACCAAATGAGTGCAATTAGAATGCATGGCATGGGAAAATGTCTTGAACCAATGACAACTTGCCACCTTAAAAGTAAAAGTGATGGAAGCCAATTAAATTTGTGCAAGTGTGTGGTTAGTTGGTTAGTGGAATAGTGAGTTGTCAAGAACATCCAATAAAAAGGTAGCAAGTGTGATAAAATTGGGGCTTGAAGAGAATTTAAGAAATTGTGGGGGTTAAATTAGAATATCAAGAAATGAGAGAGTATATCTAGCATAGTGTTTGGAGATTTTTTTCATTCTTCTTTTCTCCTTCCTTTTGCCGACTTCATCTTCCTCTTCTTCTCTCAATTTTCTTTCTTTTTTCAAGCTTCCAAACCATCAAATAACCTTGTTCTTATCCTCTCTACCTATCCAAGCCTTTGATTTCTACAAAATCCCTCAAGAATTCTAGTGGAATCTTCTCTAGAAAGGGTGTACAAGTGAGGTATGTGCTGTAATTTTTAATTTGGGAGTTAGAGAGAGATTAGTAAGCATGTAGATGCATCCCTAAGCATGTATAGCTAGTTGGGTTTGCATTTAATTAAGTCGATTTGCTTTTAATGCCTTTAAAATGCATTCTTGAAACCCAAGATGACCAATTAGAGAGGGTTGAGCCAAGCAAAGGCAAGGAGAAGCTTTGAGCTTCATTTGGGAATGCTAGGAAGCTATTGATCAAGCTTAAAAGGTTAGTGTACACATACTATGAAAATTTGATTTTATTAGTAGCCTAACAATGGGAATTTTGTTTGAAAACTTAGTGATTTTGTTATCTTGATGTGATGATTTGAGATAAATGATATTTATATGTTATTTGAGTGTTAATGGAATGGATTTTATGATGAAAAATCAAGTGGAACAAAATTTTACAAAAAATTCTTACCCTAGGTCGAATATGTGTTAGAAATGGTCCTAGGGGTATTTTTGTCATTTCAAGCTTATTTATGTGTTTAACGGATGATATTTGAATGATGTGTGTGATGATTTATGAAGTTGAAACAAATTTTGAAAAATTTACCTTCCTTGGCCGAATGGTGTGCATAAAGGAACCAAAGGGTATTTTTGTCATTTCGCTCAAATTTATGTGTTATTTACATGATGTTTTTGATGATACGTGTGATAAATTAAGGTTTGGGAAAGAAAAAATTTTGAAAATTTCCTCTTGGGCCAAATGAGAATGTGTAAAAAAATAGCGTTGTATTAAAAAAGCTTTGATAATAAAATCATAGGCAAATTGGTCTTTTGAAGGTGGCTAAGAGGAAAGCTTGGAAAGATTTCGAAAAGTGGATACAAACGATAATGTTTGATGTTTACGCAATTAAAAGTTTATTTGAATTTAAAAAAAATCATAATTATGGAAAATATTGAGAGCTCAAGTAAACCTGATCATTAATAGGTAGGGATTGGTAGTCGGCATGCCAATAGGGTAATAACTAGCAGTACTGCACCGTTATAATTGTATATCGATGTTGAATTCATAGACCTTGAGAGACATCGAGTGTCCAGTCCAGAAATCGAAACGTTTGTGAGATTGAGATCTGGTGGGCAGACACCGAGTGTTCGATGCTGGGGGAAACTCATTACCGATCCATTGTATCGTATTAGAATTTACAAAGGACTCTAACGATATCATAAGGGTTAATAATGTAATTACATTGGATATGTGGTTTTGAAAAGTTAGTTTATATAATTTTGAATGTTGTTTGATATATATATATATGTATTTATGTTTGAAATTTGAACTATTTATGAAATCATTATCTTTTACATGATGTGCTTTTTGAAATTTTTGTGATTTCGATATTATATGTGTATACCAACAAAGTAGATATACTTAGTGTGTCAGATTTCTGACACGCAGGTAGTTGAGGTGAGCTGAGTAGATAGAGAGAGTCAGACAAGAAGATAATCCAAGCGCTTTCCGCGAGTCACAATGATCTCCAATTTTTGGTAGATATCTTTTTGGGCATGTACATATTTTGTTAAAAAATGCAACTATCTGAACATTTCACATGTATCTTCTTGTAAATTTTAATGTATATAGTCTTGTATTATGTTTTTAAATATAAACAAATGAATTTGGAAAACTAGATACTGGTGTTTTTTTTTTAGCTTTGCATTTTTCTCATTTGACGGAACTGTATTTGGAAATGTATGGTTTTATTGTAAATTGTGGTGAAGTGACTTGAGTCGAATGGAGGATCCAACTTGAAAGTTGAGAAAATGAAAATATTTTTGAAGTGTTTCCTTTTGAATGTGCACGTTTTAAAATTTTGGGTTTTTCAGTAAAACAGAGGAAACTCTGCCGGATTTTTAGTAAATTGAATTAAACAAATAAACTCTTTTTGTGTCAAAAAGAGTAGCATCCTCCGCTTCAGTTCCCGTAACGCTGAGGATCAAGGGGAGGGTGTTAAAGAGAGTCACTGAAGATCCTTAGTCGCTCAGCTCACATTTCTCTAGCTAGGCGCAGACCTGCGAGCAGCACCTCGTACTCTGCTTTGTTGTTGGTTGCCTGAAAACCAAATCTTAGTGCACGGAGGATCTTGTGCTCTTCTGGGTTGATCAATAAGATTCCAGCTCCAGTCTTATACTTACTAGATGACCCATCAATATATAGCTCCCAAGTCGGACCTTCAAAAGATTCAACTTCTTTATTTACAAGCCCCATAAATTTTACAATGAAGTCTACCAAAGTTTTGGCCTTAATTGTCGTCCTTGGCTTAAACTCGATATCAAACTGTGCGAGCTCTACAGCCCACTTGAGTAACCGACTTGAGGTATCTAACTTCTGGAGAACTTGTTTCAGCGGATATTGGGTGAGGACTTCAATCCTATGAGCTTGAAAATAAGGGTACAACTTCCTTGATGCAACTACCAGGCAGTAGGCAAGCTCATCCATCTGCGAGTATCTGGTTTCAACTAGGGGTGGGCATCTCCAACCCAACCCGACAAACCCAATCTAACCCGACCATTTTTTATTGGGTTGGGTTGGATTACATCTTAAAAAAAATTGGATGGGTTGGGTTAAAAAATTTTCAACCCAACCCAACCCGAACCCGACAAACACCTATCCTCAATTCTAAATCCAAGATTTTCTCCCCTAACTAAATGAATATTTGTTCAGGATAAAGATTAAGGACAACATTTATGTCGAATTTACTCTTTTATTTATAATAATTTAATCTTTATTTGTATTCATTTTATCTATAATCAAATTACTAAGACTAAGAAAGTTATCAATTAGACCATTTGTGCTTTTGTGGTAAATCAAATCTAACTTAATCAACCCAACCCAACCCAACCCGACTATTATTGGGTTGGGTTGGGAGATTTTCAACCCAACCCAACCCGAACTCGAAAACCCCTACCTCTAGTTTCAACATCAAGCGGCCTCTTTCTTACATAATAAATAGGAAGCTACGTCTTCTCCTCTTCTCTCACCAAAGTAGCGCTCAAAGCATGCTGAGATACCCCAAGTATAAAATGAGTTTTCTTATTCTTTAGGCTTGGAAAGGAGTGGAGCTCGACCCATGTATTCCTTCAATTGTTGGAAAGCCACCTCGTACTGTTCAGTCCATTCGAAGTTCTTTACCTTTTTCAACACATCAAAAAAAGGGATGCACTTGTCTGTTGCCTTCGAGATGAACCTACTAAAGGCATCGACCTGGCCATTGAGGCTTTGCACGTCCTTGACCCGAGTAGGGGACCTCATATCAATCAACGTCGTAATCTTCTCAGGATTGGCTTCAATGCCTCTGTTATTCACCATGAAATCAAGGAATTTTCCAAAGACTACCCCAAATGCGCACTTATGCGGGTTCAACTTCATCTGATAGCTCCTCAGAATCTGGAATATTTTCTCCAGGTCGTGCACATGGTCATCCATCTGTTTGGATTTCACTAGCATATCATCCACGTACACTTCCATGGTCTTCCCAATCTGCTCCTCAAACATCATGTTGACTAGGTGTTGATAGGTCGCTCCAGCGTTCTTTAGTCTGAAGGGCATCACTTTGTAGCAACACAGGCCACGGTCGATAATGAATGAGGTGTGCTCTTCGTCCTCAGGGTTCATTGGGATCTGGTTGAAGCCCGAGTATGCATCCATAAAGCTTAGGAGTTGATGACCAGTTGTTGCATCCACGAGCTGATCTATTTTTGGTATAGGGAAGCTATCATTTGGACATGCCTTGTTCAGATCTGTGAAGTCAATACAAGTTCTCCACTTTCCATTCTTCTTCTTCACCAATATAGGATTGGCAACCCAGGTCGGGTAGTAAGCTTCGCGGATAAACTTTTTTGTCAACAACTTATCTACCTCTTCTTTCAATACGAGATAACGCTCCCCTGTCATAGGTCTTCTTTTTTGGCAAACTGGTTTGTGGTAAGGATCAATGTTTAATCTGTGTGACATAACATTGGGATCTATTCCCACAATATCTTCATGGTTCCAAGCAAACACATCTAAGTTCGCCTTGAGGAATTTTGCGAGCTGGGCTTTTGTTTCTGAAGTCAAGTCTCGCCCTAGCTTGAGGCATCTTTCAGCATCTACCTCACTGACTGGGACATCTTCAAGCTCTTCAACAGGCCCAGTCGCTCTGTCCGCATCTACCTTTCGCAGGTCCAAGTGGTGACTTGCTCCTTTTTCGCTCATGGCTCGTGGCTTGTCCCCTGAAACCACGTTCATCTTTTTTCCTCTAACACCCATCTTCACAACATCTTCATAACAGCGTCTAGCTAAGTGCTGCTCTCCCCTAACACATCCTATCCCATTGGGGGTTGGGAATTTGATTGTAAGGATCCTAATAGAGGTAACTACATCTAGATCATTCATCGCAATTCTTCTCAACACCACATTATAAGCTGATGGGCAATCGATGATCAAAAAGTCTGCCAACACAGTAGCTTGACGACCTAATTCCCTAAGTGTGAGTGGCAGTCTGATTTGGCCCACTAATGTAACAGTATCTCCAGTAAAGCCGTAAAAAGGCTCCAGGAAAGGCTTCAACTGTTCTGTTCCCAGCCCCATCTGGTCAAAGCAGCCTTGTACATAACATTGACTGAGCTCCCCGTGTCGATCATAATTCATCGCACCTTCACATTGCTGATCTTCGCTCGGATGACAAATGCATCATTGTGATGCCAGCATACACCTTTAGCATATTTCTTGGTGAACATAATGTCATCCGAGGTCATCCTTGCTTTCTTTACAGGTCCCTCCAGTCCGCTATGACTTGCGAGCAAGGCATGATTTGCTTCTCGAACATACCGTTCATGCGACCCCTTTGACATACCTACGATATGGGGGCCACCATGAATAGTAAAAATTATTCTTACCTAGGTTCATATTCCTGCTCAGGAGCTCGCTGGGGCTGTTGCTGTACTAGTTGTTGTTGTGAGGTCGTTGTCGTTGAGGTCGCGAGTCTGCTGGTCTCACCACATAATCTCTCAGGCGACCTCTCTTAATCAATCTTTCAATGGCATCCTTTAAAGCCCAGCATTCCGAAATATTGTGCCCGACCTCGTTGTGATAAGCACAAAACTTGCTCCTATCTCTCTGCTCAATAGGGGCTCTCAAAGGATGGGGCTTTCAAAAGTTCTCCTTGTTTCTCTCCGTTGCAAATATCCTATCTTGTGAATCTGACAGGATGCTGTAATTGGTATAGCGACCCTGACACTGAAATCGCTTGTTTTTGGGCTCTCTTTTGGCCTTTTTAGCGATCTGATTGCTTAAGCCACTGCTTCGACCTTCGCCTTCGTTCCTACCATTGCTCCTCTTCTTTGGCTAGTTGGAACAGCCTGTTTCATTATTTTAATTAGACTTTTTGGGGCCAAAGGTCTCCTCCTACCTAATCTCCTTCGCAGCTCGCTCATAAAATTCTTCCAAGTCCCTCACTAGAGACTTGTAAATGCTCTCATACAATTTCCCATCTTTGCGAAGCTCGACAGAAATTGCAATTAAGACATTCTCGTCTGATGGGTTCTCCACATTAGCGACCTCTCACCTAAACCTGGTGATATAATCCTTTAATGATTCATTCTGACGCTGGAAAATAGTGGCCAGATAACAGGATGGTGCGAGTTGCCTCCTCAGAGCCCTGTATTGGCTGATAAACTTCTACTGACAATCCTCCAACTTTCTATGTTGTAAGTTGGGAGATTTTTTAACCAAGTCCGTGGAATGTCCCATAGGGTGGCTAGGAAGACGCGACACTTTACCAGCGAGTTGTCCGTCTGAAGATCTATTTGGACATTGAATGCATCTAGGTGGTCATAGGGATCACTGTCTCCATTGTATTACAGAATGCTGGGGACCTTAAATCTAGGAGAGATAGGCTGCGTCTCGATCTCCCTAGTAAAATGAGTCATCTCTCCATAATGGTCACGTTGGTCTGGGGTGTCAAGTCGCGCTTCGAGCTGCTGGACCCTCTAAATGAGCTCTTCTATCTGTGGATCTTAGAGCCTTTGTCCCCATCTGTGCTTGTGACCTAGGGAGCGGTGATCTGGCGCATATCTCCGACTTTCCTTGAACGAGCCGCCAACCTGGCACGACCCTACATGTCGCTGATCATCTACCTCATCTTCTTCATATCAAGAAGCGGCTCGGACTCGATCATGTCTAGCCTCCACGTGACGGCTTCCATCCTGACTAACTCTTACTCTCAAGCTTGTAGGACGTGCAACTTCTCTCTCTTCGCAAACTTGGTAACCTCCAACTCTAGGGCATGAGTTAGAAGAGCGAGCTGAACTGGTAGGTCGCGACACCTCCCTTAATGGTCTTTTTCATACTTGCACTCCCTCTTCAGGCTGCGAATATGCTTATCTCATAACAATAGCCTTAAGTCTAAGCACGCCCTGTGCTTGGGCCTGTGCCAACGCCCTTACTGCATTTGCAAACTACCGGACCGTATCCTCTAATGCCTCCTGCCTTTGATGCCACGCTTGTAGCCCTTCAGCTGTTGGGGCGATTAGTACTAGTTGTCGAGAAGGTAGGGGAGGCATGCCCATAGCAGCGCAGATTACCGGGACATGAGATGTGCTTGTTGTGAGCATGGGTGCATCCTCAATTGGCTGAATATTATTTTGCTAACTTATCTGACTTTCTGGTTGGTCAGCCTTCGCATCTAAATGTCTGGTTGTTCTCACTCTTGCCATTGTCGTTGTTCGAAAATTTCAGAGAGAATTGCAATCTGGGCCCTTCCTCTAGCGCTAAAATGTCAATGGTAAAATCTAATCGACCAACAGTTCAAAGCCCAATACCTACAATTAATGAAAAACAATGCAAAGAAAAAAGAAAGAAAGAGTAAGAACAACGTATACGCAGTGAATTTTACATGGTTTGACAATGGTGCCTACATCCACGACTGATCCTCTAATAATTTCTATAAAGTAACAACATATTATTTTCTCTGTGTATATGTTACAATGAGTTTCAGCCCTTATTTATAGGGAGGGGTGTGTACAGTTTGAATACAAATAAAACAGGAAAGAATCATGCATTAATTACACTTTTAAATTAGTTTGTACCAAATCGGGAGTCGATTGTGTAAAATCAGGGATCAAATCTATTAATATTTGAATTTGAATTTATTTCCAATTTTGATGGCAGAATCATGGTTGATTTAGGTTGCTGCCTTTTCTGGAAGATTTCCTTGGCGAGCTGTTCAATTTGCGAACTGGTTACTGACTTGAGCGACCTCGAGCTGAGCCTTGTTCTGACCAATGAGTTGTGCATAGAACGAACTGAATAATGCTGGCCAGTGACCTAAAAGCGGTAGTGGCAATGCGAGCTCGTTCCTGCGAGCTGAAGAGCTCGTTCGGGTTAGGTGTTGGTGAACCGGGCCCTCAACCTGTTGGGTCGCTTCATTGGATCCACTTGATGGGCTTTTACCAACCCATTTACACAATCAGAAAAATACCCACAACACGCGTTTAATCCAAACTATATGTTTGTTGCTATGTAATTATACTGATCTCACTAATTCATGAGTGATATGATGCAGGATTTTGATCCAGCTGACATTTGGAAAAGTGTTGCTGACAAAGTTGCGCATACAATGGTTAAGTTTGTTGAACAGGTATTGGATTCTAATTTATTAGTTTGCTTCCATAAATAACAAGTAGATTCATTCTTTCAATTTTTGTTAAATATTCATTTCTACAATTGTGTAATATTTAGGAAGACGGTTCATTGGTGATGGTGCCATGCTTGGAATCCAAAAGTGAGGATGAAGCAGAACAACATAATCACACACAGGATGAGACAGGTCATGAACCAGAGCAACATAATCTCACAGAAAGGATGAGACAGATCATGAACCTCAAAAGTCTGACGTAGAGACAAAGCGAGTAAGTGATACAAAAAATTTTCATTGCGTTAGATGGATCTATCAATTTGGTAACCAAATTAATGTCAAGTTCATGAATTCTTAGCATACAATTCACATACATGTATACACACATATTTTCAAAATTCAAGTGCTGTTAAGATAGACATGTATATGCAAAAATATTCATGTTTAATTAAGGACTGATGTTTAGCACTGACTGGCACATTTGATTTAATTGTTTGTTGGTGAACAAATTAGGAAGAACAAGGCGAGTCATCCGCAGAGCATATACGGGATTTTGATGATTATTTTAAAGAAAAACTTAGTAAATCAGATGGTAAAATTTTGATATAGTAGTAAAAATAGAAGAGTTGACAAGAAAGCTAGACAAATTCAAACGGAAACGAGACAGAATGAAGCACGCATGATGCAGGGAGAATTCCAGATAAGGAAGGCTTGCTCTGAAAATTAAGAGCAGTTGGGGTGGGTCAGATATGGTTCTAGCAGACCATTTATATTCCATTAGTTACAGTGTTGAAATTGTAACACATACAATGTTGTAATTCTTAACTACAAAAATCTTCTTTAGGTTTGAAACACATGTCACAGACCTATTTAAACTACTTGGGTCATGCATCCCTCCATACATCTGTGAACTTAGTTTAGTACAACTATTATATGTGTACACTACTATTACAACTGTTACACTGCTGCTGCATGACTAGTAAACTGCAAGTAATTGTACAATTACAGCCAGTAGAAGTGTAGAACCAGTAAATTACAGCTAAGAAACTGTTAATTTTTACATTAATGCAGCTTAATATAATCCAATTCAATTGGGTGAAAATCTGGTGCTAGCTGGTGATCGAATGTTCATTGTTGCACTCTTTCAGCAGCGTATGATGCTAAGCTTGGGAGACAAGAAAAGAGCCATAAGGATCCTTGAAAAGCTTCCAAAACATGATTTGAATACATCAAAACTACCTATGAAAACAAAAGTAACAGAATAAAATATAAGATTTTCCTTATAATTTTACACTATTTTATAAAAAATACTATATTTCAAAGGGTAAATTTTAGTTTCATCTCTACATTTTAGAAAAGTGTCAAAATTTTAATTATGTTTTGAAAATGCATCAAATCTTCCTAAAAGTTTCAAAAAAATATCAAATAAACCATTCCCGTCAGTTAACTGACAGTCAAACTAAATATTGACTATAATTAATAGAGGTATTTTGGACATTCTATAATTTAATTAAAAGATGAAAAATTAAATAAAAAAAGACATGTATCAATCAATGGATGGTGGAATAATAAAAATATAAAATAAACAAAAAAAGTAAAAATAAAAATTTGACAAATTAAAAAGGAAAAAAAAAAGAGACATTGAACGAACCCAAGCTTGGGTTCGTTCAATTCCTAGGTTTGTTCATCTTTGAACAAACCCATGTCGCCTAGGTTTGTATCTCAATTTACTTGATAACTAGAAGTATTCAATCGACTACCGTTTGCACTAAGATTTGTTGTATATGAAGTATTTAACCAAAGTATTGCTCTTAGAATAATGGTAGACATTCTCAATTTTTTCATCAAATTTTATATGATAATTGATATATCATTAAATGTTTGACTTCAGTTTGCACTAAGATTTGTTGTATATGAAGTATTTAACCAAAGTATTGCTCTTAGAATAATGGTAGACATTCAATATTTTTATCTAATTTTTTCATCAAATATTATATGACAATTGATATATCATTAAATATTTGAGTTTGAGATTGACAATATAGTTGACATGGGAATATATCAATGGTTACATGAAGAGTATTGGATATATACCATTATTATCTTTTCACTCAACTAAACTACCATTAAAGTTAAATATTTTAATTTAGTGGATGGCAATAAAAAAATAATAATTAAATAAAGGAAAATAAATAAATACTGAAATACCTTCATCACTGAGGGTGAAACACACTGCAACATAGAACCGCCGCTGCAGCTGCAAGTGCAGCTAGTTTTGTCTGTACAAAGACATCATAAACAAAAATGGCGCAAGAAGAAGAGATGGTAACACCAGGAGATGTGGTGTTGGGGAGATCGACGGAAGTCAAACCAGGGAAGGGCGCTGACGTGGCCAAACACAACTGCTTGGTCTACGCTTCCCTCCCTCGTCTCCTCCGCACTCTATCTCCGCCCCCTGACTCTCCCAACCAGGTTCCCCTTTTTATTTTTCAAATTGCAGTTTTATACACTCTCATTGCATATGTATAAGAATACTAGACTGAATCGATAATTTTGGGGCTGAATTTTGATTTGAATGATTTTTTTTCTGTTGATTTTAGGGTTACGGGTTTACATAATCAGATTGTTTGAATGTTTAATGCTATTTACAATTCTTTATTATTGTTTTCATTGGTTGCTGAGAAAATGAACAATTTTGAGTATTTTTGGGATTGTTGTTTGGTTGTCAAGAAAATTTAGAAGAACAATACTGTTTTTAAGTTTCATTTTCGTAGCAAGTGATTTTGTTGTGTTTTAGATATCGAAATCATGGACAATCAATGATTCTGATATGTGATTGTAGTTTGCTTATGGCTGGAAACATGACCAAGTTTAGGTTGTGCTTTGGGAGAATAACTAGAGTTTAATAATGTAGATTGCCACTTAATCATCAATAAACAAGTTGCATATCTAAGATTCTAACATTTATTTTCGTTTGGTTTTGGCGGTAGTTGAACGGGTGTTGAACATGTGTGATGAATTGTGATATGGTTACTTGCACTGTTCGGTTGAGCTTTCCATTTTCGATAAACGATAAAAATTGAAGCATAGAAATCATGGAATGTTTTCTGTGCGGTATCAAAACTGAACATTAGGCTCTGGGAAGGTGGTAATTTATAACAACTGATGTGTGGAAGGAAACTTTGAAGTCATGAAAATATTTGTCTGCTTCTGCTACTCTATGTTGTTGCCTTTTACGGTTAATCTGATTTTATTATAATTGTTTACAGAGGCCAACTGTGGAAGTAACTGGCCACAAGGCTCATGGTGCTGTTCCATAGCCTGGTTCTGTTGTCATAGCCTGAGTAAGGTTTTCATTAATTCTTATTTATCTGTTCAACTTGGTATGCTTATTAGGGCTGTCAATGCTAATGTCTTTCCAATTACTTGATAATTGTGCATATTATAAGGACAATCGCTTTCTTAAATTTGCTAAGTCTGTTGAGTAAATAATTTGTTTGGTTGTATTGAGTATTGTCGAGACATAAATCTCATCTTATTTTTGTGATTATGATATGTTACTAAATGATGGCCAGGATGGCGTCAGCTGATATTGTGTGTGTTGGCTCCAAATCTGTGAAAGAGAACTGGTATAATCAGGTATATAATAATCTTTTTCATTTACTAATTAATGAGTAGGGATCTATCTATCATCTATATGTTAAGTTACAAAATTTGCACAAACAAGCTGAATTCTAGTCTTTTTAGAATTATGCGCTGTCTTGTTGGGTGCTGGGTGCACTGCAATTTTCATTCACCTTCTCGTCGAGGTGAGATTTCTTGGGACTAGAGGACATAGTATGTGTAAAGACCCAAAAACTATTTATCTTAACAAGCAGCAAGATGTTAGAACAACTGAGATAAACAAACTGGATATGCACTTGTCATTTCGCCCTGATGACATCGTCAGAGCTCTGGTGGTATACTTATGCTTTATGTCCTCCCGTCTTGTTTTTGTGACAATTTTAATATCATCTAATGGTAATGCTAGTTGACAGGATTTTACAAGCAGATAAAAAATAAAACTAAACAATTTGGTTTTGGGTGGTGGAGTGGGATTTCTGTTACTGATTTGCTTAAATAATTATATGACACTTCAAATTTGCTAGTCAAGTTCAAAAAATTGACTGAACCCACAGTATAACAAGTTACAAGTACCTCTGTTACTTAACATTTTTGCATCTTGTAAAATGACACTAAATAGACAATCTCATTGTCATGACAATTAGAGGATCATGGACATAGAAGATCTGGAGGGACATAGTGAGTGGTGTCCTGGTGATCTTGACATGATACTGTTAATATTACAATTGGTATCAAACACTTTTGCCATATGCATGTTCGAGTTGGAGGCAGAATATTAATTACTTTACTTTTGTTTTGATGTTTGTAATAATAATCTCTTATTGGAGGATTTGTTTGGTTTTTGTTTTATTTTATTATTTTACATAATTGTTTATTATGGACATTTATTAGCAATTCGTTTTAATAATAATTAGTTGTACCTAACATTCAACTTTAAAATTCTTTTGTGCTAACTATAACAAAAACACAAATCCTTAACACAACCCCTTTGTCAAGTTGTCTCTTGGAGATGCACGGGCTTATTTTCTATCCACCGCAAAAAAATGAACTGGGTGTTCTATCAGTTGAGAGTATGGCAGGTAAGGTTTTTATTGTACTTCAGGACTTGGTTTAAATACTATTTGTGTTTCTTGCTAGCAGATGTAGTAGATTTTGGAAGTGCAATAATTGTTATTTGCATTCATATAACATATTTTAGTGAAATAGATCAACCTAAAGAACCAAGCATGATTAGAATAACATAAGACCATTGTGACAAACTTTGGTTAAGAACTCACAAGACATTGTTGTAAAGTTGAATCTGTTTCTATTATTAAGCCTGTAAATGGATTTTCCTTCTCTCACTGATCTAATTAGACCTGTGGCTAGCCTGTGGTATTAAGCAGAGTTATCATGATCTAATGTTGAATAAAAATGTCTTTTTTTTTAAAAAAAATTAAAATCAACTCCTGAATATAATTTATCTTTAAAAATATAAAAATATTACTTGTAAATGACAATATATATTAGAAGATAAATTTTGATTTAGTCCAAATAAAAAAAAAAAAATCATTTTTTCTCAAAAGGAAAAGTGAATTATTTTTAATTCCACTAATTTCAATAGTTTTTAATCCTATTTCAGCCTTTTTGACCTTGAACGTAAAATGTTTTGAAGTCTCTGTGAAATGTTTTTACTTTGCAAGAGTGTTTCATCAAATGTTTTCACTTGAAAATATTTCATATGGGTGAAAATATTTCAAATTCAGTATTAAAACGAATTTTTTTCTTTTTTTTTTTTACAGATCATTTTTAATAATCCTATTATATATTTATATAATCAATCAACCAAACAAGTTATCATCTGTCACCTTTAGACAAGTGGACAGAACTGCATCCAATGGTTAATAATACTCATCTTATCCGAAAATCTATTATTGGGTTCCCTTATAATAATTCTTATAGTCCTCCAAAAATAAAATAAAAACATATAAAAAGCTTGCAATTAACTTCCAAAACTGTTTTAAAAAAAATAAAAAAAATCAGAGCTACAACACTAAACACCAGAAATGGCTTCTTCTCTTCTTCCCTCAACCATTCACCAGTCTATTTCCCTCTTCCTCTCCAACCCTTTTCTTCCACAAAAATCCCCACCATGTCCCTTCTCTCAAACTCACCAGAATAACCACTCTTTCACACCCAAAGCCTCTCCCATTTGCTCTCACTGAGTCTGACTCTCCCAACTCCCTCCAATCCCCACAAACCCTCCTCCAACAACTCACCGTAAGTCCCCACATTGCATATGCACACTTTGTCTCAGCAAAATCTTTTTTTTTTTTTTTCTTTTAAATAATGTTTTTTGATGTTTTGAATGCAGGACTGTTTTGATCTTCCCTGGAATTACTCTGCAAAGCTACCTCGTGATCTTCAGTTAGATGTAATTTTTTATGTTTTCTCGCTTTTTTAAGGCTAATGTTTTTATGTTTGATTGATATGTGTTGATTGGCAGTTTATACTAGTATTGAGAAAGTGATGGTCTTTTTTGTTTGTGTTGTTGTGTTTTAGCTAAATGATGCTGCTTTTGATCTCTCTAATGGGCCGGTTCTCGATGAGGTTAGTTGTTTTTTCTGCTGATAATTGCTTATACAAAATGATGTTTGTTAGTGTTGTTCCTTGTCTATTTTATTGTTTTTCAATATAAGTATAGCCAGGATTTCTGGTGAAAAAGATCATGCAAAATTATATATGATTTTGTTGTAATTGTGATTAGGATGATAAATTCTAGCCTAGCCAATCACTGATTTGACTTTTCTCCATATTTGGTACTCTTTGGCATTCATAACCTTTCCCGTGGGCTGAGTGAGTTCTTGTATTTGCTAAGCTTGACGGAGATGCTACAATGAGGGGATAAATAAAATTAGTACTAAATTTGAAGTCCAAGTTGGGTACATAAATAGTTTACACCATTCAGCTATATGTTGAGATTTAACAAAATAGCGGAAGATAAGGGTAAAGGAAGAGTTGGTTGGAGAAAATGAGTGCGATATGTGGCTAATACTCAAGCAGAATTCTGATTGGCATCTGTGTGTGATTAAGTCTCAAAGAGATTAATCTGGGATTTAGTAGAGAGTTTGTCAGAAATTTGGTCGCGCTAATGCAGTAATGTTGAATTTGCCTCTCGAGTGCTTATACTGTATATATACATAATGACATCTTTCTTTATGGTAAATAAGGTAGATATTCCATGAAATGAAGCCCATAAGTTGAAGTAAAAAAATCTTAATAGTCCAGCAATTGAATTTTCAGTCAGACACAACTAATGGTAGTCACCAGAACATCATACAAACTCGTAATAAATGACAACATCTTTGTACGAATGGATGTATTCTGAATGTTGGCACTTGGACATAAACATAAAAAAGACTATTTATTCCGTTATCCTCATAGAAGATACACAATCTCATTATATAATTTGGTCTTCCTGAGCTTTTGCATCAGTTGCACAAAGAATTATAGCTATCCGTCTTGTCAATTGGCTGCCATCTGAATATTATTTTAGACCTTTTTGTATTGTCCAAGGGCTTTTAATCTTTGCTGGACGGAAGTCCCGATGCCATTTATAAGAAACTTTCCTTTCGTAGTGTGGTCAAGAGCTGGGTGACACACTGTTAAATCTCTCTCGAGCTTGGGAACTAGCTTAAACAGCAACTTCTCGTACTTAGGCTAATAAGCTCCCCGAGTTGGAGAGCTCTTTGACAGACAGTAGCGATCTGGCAAGGACAAGCATATCCAGTTGATGCTTAGATACATTCTAAAGAGTTTGTTCTGAAGCTTGTTTGATGGTTTAGCATTTGGAAAGCGTGCACATACCTTTGTTTTTTAGTTGAAATTAAATCTACAATTATATATAGTGGTGTCATCTAATTTTGGGCTGCCTCAAGCTCTTGTCTTTCTTGTGCCGAGCACAGTTTTGGGCCTTTAAAGCCTCTTGGGGTTTGTATTGGGCTAATCATTTCATGATCGATAGCAGGCCTCAATTCTTCTAACCACCTCCTTTGAGCCTTCTTAAAAGTGGCAAAGCTATCTATTTACTTTCAAAAAAAGCAAATAATTGTGATATAATATTTCAAATTCCGTAGAATATTTGACTATTTGTACTTGCTTACAGGTTTTGACCAAAGCCAATGCGAGAGATTAAAACCTAGTGGAAAGGAAAGAATGCCTTAAGTACAATTTGTTTTGTTGGTATATTTGTTAAGTTTAAACGGACTATGCAAGATCAAGAACCAAAATAATATAAAACAAATATTCTAGAGAAAATTCCAATGAATGGTTAAAGGGAAAAGCTTGAGTTTTAAGGTTAATATAATAAAATTTAAAGAAATCTTTTAAGTATCCTTAATACTTATAAATTATAATTCATGAACAAATGAAAGTCACAAAATGTGTGAACTATTTCGTTTATTCATGAACTTTGTGATACTGATGATCTTAACACTTCATTTCAATTTTTTAATGCTATTTTCTTTTTTTTTTCGTAAACTCATCTCTTTTTAGTGTTACAACAAAATAAATCTATATATATGTCATATAAATGTTAATGTTTGAAAGATATACATATGTCCATTAATCTAAACAGTTATAGAACATGTTAATAGCGAGAGTGTAGTCCAACATATCAAAATGACGGATAGAAAACTTTATTATTGTTATTACAACCCTGATTTAGCCCATCTCATCCTCAAGAGTAGTGTTAAACACAAACCTATGATTTTGTAGGCTCCATCTGAAACAATATAACGGCTTCTCTGGAAAACTCTTTCTCACAATTATTATTCCTGACTTAAAAGCATCCTTCAATATGCCTAACTCAGTTTTTATGTTAATGGTTTTACATGAAATTGTAATAATAAAGGTAAACATATTATTTATTTAAGCATTATTTTTTTTGCAATTCTATCACGAACAACGCCCATCTCACTTTCGTTAATTGTTAAATTAATATTTAATTCTTTATTTTCTAATGCATAATCTTAATTTTCATCATACAATTGAAACTCAACATCTACAATGGTCTTCCTTTTTATGAAATTATGTAAAGTTATCAGCGGGGTTTATTGTGTTTTGGCCAACAATGAAAGAAATCTTCATGTTCTAATAAATATCCATTTTAAGGAAATGATACATTCACATAAATTAATGAAATAATTTAATGGTGAAGACAACGTTCAACAACTACCTTTTGACTTGCTTCTTTACATGTCGAATCAAATCAATGGGTTAGTTCAACCTTACAAAATTAATCACTACCAATGCAACCCCAACTCCTCTCCTAAGGAAAAAAGAAAACAAACTTCATATGACTAGGAAAATTGCAAGGAGCAATCATAACTTGGTGGCCTCTTTTCAATAAAATTTTGGACTTAGGATAATGAAGGCTTGAACAAAGAAATTATGGCAGCCAAATTGATCAAGAATTATACTTTTGTAATATATAATGATTAGCAATACCAATCAGTTCAGAATATGAGTACAGCAAGGGTAAGCTCCTCACGTTGTGTCAATAAGATTGTGAGTTTGAATTATGTTTCTTCTAAAAAACTATCAATCCTATAATAATTTATATAAAGAATAAAATTACTTACCTAAGATTTAGGAGGCCCCAATATAAACAATATAAAATCCTTAGGAGATAGTTAGGCTACTCAACGATGCCTAACTCATGTGCTTCATAGTACATCCCGAAATCAAACAAGGTTGTATTTCGAGATTTAGGTTGACATATTTCTTTCAAAATTGTGTGGGCTGCTGAAAACAGCACCACAATATGAATTATCCCAACCATAGGGTGAAGAAGTATACTTTTTGGAGGCATACGCCCAGCAATCAATATTTTTTGCAATAGCAAATGCGTACCATAAGCCTTCAAATACCTAAAACACAAAAAATCACTTTTTAGGACAATTAATTAGTAATTTTACATATATATAATGATATAAAAAAATTTAAAAAAATACTCATTTGTAAATAATGGTAAGATGTAGAAGAATGTGCGTGCAATAATTTATGAATTATGTAAATAATCAAAACATAGATGGTAATTTGAATTTACATGAGCGACATGACACAAAAGAAGGAGATTGAAAACAACTCTTGCCCATGTAGCTTTAGCAAGTATGACCGATTTCCTTGCAACTCTTTCATATGATCTATGCAGTAGATAAACTGCAGCCAAGTATTGAAGAAGGAAACCACTCGTTGAATAATAATTTGAACCGTCCGTATATGGCCATACCAGACTCATCACCATCAGCAGAAACTACAACATATAGCCAGTTTATTAGAGTCTATTCTGTTTGTGATATCAAAACATGCATGAACAAAACAAATGATTGAGCTCTTTCTTTATATAATGCCAAAATTAATGTGAGTTTTTAAACTAATATCAGAAAGATAAAATGAGTTTTTTCACCACCATAATAAAGGATGTGAACTATGGTCTTGGCTTACAAATTATAATTCACAAACATTGATACTTAAAAAAAAAAAATCTAAAAATGAATGAATTTTCATTTGAGGCTAAAAATAACTATATTTTATTGCCAAGCAACGGATGATGAATTTTCGAGACTTCCGGATTTGGCCATACAGCACTCATCACCAACAGCAGAGACTACAACATATAGCTAGTTTATTAGAGCCTATCCTACAAATTGTCGTTCACAGATATTGATTTAAAAAAAAAAAAAAAAATCTACAAGTGACTTATCAGTTGAGCTAGGCCAAAAATAACTTTTTTTTTTTTTTTTTGTCAAACAAAGGATGATGAAATTGAATACATATACATATATATATATATATGTGTGTGTGTGTGTAAGATGCCAAATCTCAATTTGTACCATTGCCACTATTTATTAAAAACAAATAAAAAAAAAAAACTGCAATTTACAGGTGGTATAAATTGAGATAAATTCAATTTATATATATATATATATATATGAAAATTGAGATATACATGAAAAGACATCCGAAGATATTGTATCTATAATCAATTATATAAGATCAATCTTACCTTATTTATTGGTAAATGTGTTGCTGTATGTGACCATAAATCTATGGCGATGAGGAGGAGCCAAGCAATCTTCTCAAATTTTTTTTTTAAACAAACATTTCCTTAGTACTAAAGAAAATAAACTCATTATATTAATAATAATACCCTTTTATCAAAATATTTAGCGAATATCCTAACTGATTCGCTTGAAACTATACATATATTTTCTTTATCTATGGTGTAAGAATAAAGAAATAAATGATCGATGATAATTTTACTCGTACACCATAAAATAGGAATTATATAGGCTATCACTTGAAGTAAGCCTTTACCCACTTTACTATCATAAAGATAGGTTCCAACAGAAAATTGCGTTGCTGGTGCTGTACATTCCACTATGTCGGGGCCCTGAGACCTGTTAAAAATTTTAAGTTAAAATTCCAACTTCACAATTGTTCAGCAATATTGATCCAAATCATTTGATCATAAAATAAGGTTCTCAACTTAAATTAGTGAAATTGCAAGACATTAATTGCACAGCATTACACCTAGTACTATTGGGCCATGCAGACTAATCAAACGTCTACGAATATTAGACTATATATGTAATAATATATGTGAAATTCTTATTGTTAACATAGAAAATCCTTTTACCCTATAGCTTAAATATGTTAGAGAGTTTCACATATGAAACAAGATGATAAGACAAATTTTCCATCAAAAAATTAAAAACTAATAAAAGACTACATATTAGTTTTTATCAATAGATCTACCACTTCTCATAAATACATAAAAAGCATCACTTTTGAAATTAACAAATACTATAGTTTCTATACAATATATATCAAATGTGGATAAATATCCAACAATAAATTTACTCTTAATCCAAAATTTTGGAATATGTCACATGTTTGTTACATATACAAGTAATATATTGTTTAATTTAAACAGATAATGAATGTGTAAAAACAAATGTGCAGAAGATAGTAGAGACTGAATTCCATATGAACAGTTTTGAAGTAGCTACAGCTTTTACTCCATTACCAGAGCTCTTATTAAATTTTAACACTAGGTAGTTTTTGAGGAGTGGTACTGTAATACTCAAATTATTCCCTAAGCATTTTAGTAAAATGAAATAATGATATATTTTTTTTAAGAAAATATTTAAATTTATAGAAATTATATTTTTTTAAGAATTTGTATTTGATATGGTTTTCTAATTAGATTAAACTTTTAAAATTATTTTATTTAAATTAAAAGGGGTGAGGCCATTTGATAAGAATAGGAAATTACTCTATATAGAAACTCTTTCCCATCTTCATTAAACATTCAACACCACTCTTTAAAAAAAAAAAAAATTATTTGCTCTTGACAAATAACTCCTACTAGGGTTTTGAAAGAAAATTAAAGTAAATTTAGTTTGGAAATCAAGAAGGCTTTGCAAATTTTTTATCATGTTTCTTTTGTTTATATTTTAATTAAACGCATAGAAAATAAGATTGTTTAGGAAGAAAAGGAAAACATAGGCATGTTAGTTTTTTTCTTATATTAGTGTTGGTTAATGAATTTTTAGGTAAGTATCGACTAACTAGTGTTTACTTAGAAAATCATAAGTTATGCATGTGTTCAGTTTTGATATTATGACTTTCTATTTTGAAAACTAGACCTTCTAACCTTTCAAATCAAATTAGTTGTGTAAAAATATCACAATTATATGAACTTTTATAAATTTTTCTTTATGAAAAAAGAATGCTAAAGTTTTGTAATATTCTACACATAGTTTGGTTATGAAATATATTTTATTAAGTTTTACTAATTCGAAAATTCTCAAATTTTATACAGTTGTTTATAAATATATTATGTATTATCTTGTGAAGTTTTAGGATTTTTGAAATAGTATTTTAAAAGCTATGATTTTTCTTATTTGAAGTGTCGAATTTGTTTGGAATCAGACAACATATATAAATTCAAATATGAAAATATTTGGGAATTTAGCAAAAATGCCCTAAAAATACATCAATATTACGTGATTGCCCTTTAAGGAAATAAAATTACAAAATTACCCCTAATTTACTAAAATACCCTTAAATTATACTAGCCCTTTTTTATTATCCTAATTAAAAAGTCATAAAATTATCCTAAGTTATCCAAAATGTCACTAATAAATTAAAACCAACTCATTAATACAAAACATTAATTCTTTACCTACCTAATTAAACACACACTAAAATAAATAAAACATACAATCAAATAAATACTATCAATCCATTAATTCATCCTCCATCACAATTTCTCTCCAACAACAATCACCCTTTTTGTTCTAACTTTAGATTTGAGTGGAAGATAATGTGAAGAGAAGTTGAAGGAATTTGGGCATTGATAAAGATTAGTAAGTATTTAATTATAATTTATTTGATATGTTTGAAAAAAAAAAAAGTGTTGTTCAGGTAAACAGATGACCCGAACTTGAGTCGCCTGTTGACCCAAAGAGATAATTCTGATCCATCGGGTCAGAATGATCTCTTTGGGTTAGGAGGCGACCCGATGTCAAATTGACCCGATGGGGTCAGTTGACACATTAGGTCAAAAGGCGACCCGATATACCCAATATGACCGCCTTCTGACCCGAACAGAACAACATTCAATTTTTTTTTTTTTTTTTTGGTTTTTTTTTTTTTGTTTTTAGGATTGTTATTAAATTTTAATAGTACCGAATTTGTGTTATTAAATTTTTAGGATTAAAGATGTCTACTGTACAATTGGTTTTTAATTGGGATGATCAATGGAAGAGCGATTGTGGGGTTTACTGGTATGAAGGTCAAAGAGCAAAGGCTTTTAGATTTCCACGGAATGCAACTTTTGAGCAACTATTAGATAAAACATACTGTATCATAGGTATTGATAAAAAACCATTACCAAGTTATATTAACTACTGTTGTTCAAACCATTTGTCCAAATATGCCTATTGAGATCATTGATGATGATGAAGTTGAATTATTGCTTAGCCGTGAGAATGTTGACCCTTTAATGTATATAACTGTAAAAGAGGTTGAGCAAGATGTGAATGACTTTGATCCCAATTTGGAAACAATGAATGTGAATGACATTAAAACGTCCAATACTAGTCCAACATGTCAACCAAACTCAGATATCCATTTGGATGATATTCGGGAAGGATTTATGTCATGTGGCAATGATAATACTTGTTCTCCTCTTCATTATGAATTTGAGGGTAGCTCGAGAATGGAGCATGTACCTGAGGTTTCGATTGATCACCATACAACAGATTATGGTAAACAAGAACAACATACCTATCCCAGTAGTTATGGTGAAACAACATCGGGTGGAGTTTCAAATAGATATGACCAGCAATTTGAGCATGTTCAAAGGCTTGTTCCACCACCGTGTGCATTATACCAAGTTAATTCTAATGAAGTTGTTCCTAGACGCAATCCTATGCGTATTCAAGTCAGTTAATTATTTGACAACAAAGAACAATTGCAATTAGAGCTAGGTAGATATACCTTGGCATACCGGTTCCAAACAAGAGTCATGAAATCGGACACATCAAGATATCAGGTTCGGTACATCGTTACAGATTGCAGTTGGCGCTTACGTGCAATTAGAGATGGAAATTCAGATTATTTTCAGATTAGAAGATTTGATAATGAACACACATGCTCCATCGCACAACGATTTCCACAACAAAGGCAAACAAGTGCTCGTGTGATAGGGGAACACATCAAGGAAAAATTTAAAGACCACAGTGTATACAGGCCTAAGGAAATTATAAGAGACATACAAAATGAGTTTGGCACTCATGTAACTATCACAAAGAATATCGAGCCAAACATATTGCATTGGATGAAGCTCAAGGAACTCCTATTGAATCATACATGATTTTGCCTTCATATTTATACATGCTAAAGCAAGCCAATTCTGGAAGTATTACAGATCTTCAGACTGATTGTAATGACAGGTTCATGTACATGTTCTTTTGCTTGAAAGCTTGCATAGATGAGTTTTTATCTTCCATTAGACCAGTCATTGTTATTGATGACACATTTTTAAGGGTCCTCACAATGAACTTTTATTTGTGGCTATGTATATGGATGGTAATGATCAAATTTTCCCTCTAGTCTTTGGTGTGGGTGATTCTGAAACTAATGACGCATAAGAGTGGTTTCTTATAAGGTTACGCCATGCTATTAGAGAAGTTGAGGATTTGATTATAGTTTCTGACAGAAAATCTAGCATCAACAATGGTGTGGAAAAAGTGTTCCCAAATTCCTTCCATGCAGCCTATACAGTGCACTTAGAACGGAATATGGTTGCAAAATGTGAAAAAAGTAAGACATTAAAATATGTTTATTGGAAGGCAGTTAAGGTGTATCGGGTGAATAAATTTACCCGTGTGATGGAACAATTAGCAAACTTGAATCCTGAAGCTGCTACATTCATCACTGCTGTAGGTATTGATCGTTGGTCACGTGCTCATTGTCCAGGAAAAAGGTGCAAGATAATATCAACAAATATTGCAGAGTCGATGAATAATGCAATAAGTGATTGTCGAGAGTTACCAATCACTGGAGTTGTTGAATACATTAGAGGGGTTCTCCAGCGTTGGTTTCACGATCGTCGCGCAGAAGCACTTAAAGTGACAACTCAATTGACAACCGCGGTAGATGTAGCAATTGCTCTCAATGATGTATTGGTTCGGACTTACACAGTTCAGCCAATTAATTTTTACACATTTTTGGTTAGAGATGGAGATCTAGATGGACATGTTAATTTAATAACAAAGACTTGCAGTTGTCAAGAATTCAACCAGCTCCAATATCCATGTGCGCATGTTTTAGCTTGCATCAGGCTTAGAGGATTTTCATATTCGGACTACTATTCGCGTTACTACTCTTCTAGGTCTCTTGTTGCAGCATATAGTGGGGAAATAAACCCACCCGGACAACCATCTGATTGGTTGGTTCCAGAAGAGGTTGCAGCTAAAGTTGTTCTCCCTCAAGTTGGTCGACGTCGTCTAGGAAGACCCAAAAAGAATCGCATTCTATTAGTTGGGAAAGAAGTTCATAGAAGGAGTTGCACTAATTGCAAACGTCAGGGTCATAATAGTCACACTTGCACCTATCCGAAGTCTGCAAGAGTACCAAGTCATATCGAGAGTATGAGACAATCAAGTGGCAATAATAATATTGCAGAATGATTCAGCTTGGATTGTTTTATTTTATGTCAATTGATGTTGTTTATATATTTGTAACCATTTTTTGCATTTCTGTCTAACTGTAGTTAAATGTTGACATGCATTTGAATGAAAAAACCTACATTGCCTTTTGTAATATTGAATGTTTCTACCTAGGAATCTGTAGTTTGTAAACATTTCACTCTATATATTATTACATTTCAAGCACTTGGACCTACGAGCTTAAAAAAAAATTTGACATGATTTTGCTTATACGTACAACATTTTCAATCAACACAGCACACCTGCTTAAAACATTCTAAATAGTCACGTTTCCATATATCAAAATAAAATTTGCTTCCAAACAAAACTGCACCACATTGGTATTGTAACCACACAAGTTACTATCAGTTTACTGTATGTTTGATACATCATTATTTTTTTGTTTATTAACATCAATAGTATCTTTTTTACATGCAGATTTTATAGGTACAAATTTACAATTTTGAAAAATTTCCATGGCGATTTGTTCTCTGAGTCGTGAGCTGTCTTTTGCTTCAAATTCAAATGGTTGTCCAGCCCATAGACATTCCAAGTATTTCAATGTGAAAATCCCACAGTCGGACCTATACAATGAGACATGATAAAAATAAAAGGTCACAATTGATATTCATTCAGTCATCAATAGTTATTATTGTAAAAAAGGTGAGAAATAGATTTGTTTATACCCTCCATCTTGTTCTGGAACATTTTTCTCCAGTCGTTGCATTTGAAATGGAGTAGTATAAGAGTAAGCGTTTGGTAATGTCCGAACCAACAACGAAGGCAACATCTTTCGAAGACATGTTCCCTAAGTAACCAAATGGTCGACGGCTATGACATTCGACTTTGAATTGTATATTTTAATTACACGCTTTGCCAAGTCAACTTCAATGACAACCCAATGTACATTGTTAATGTTTGCAGAAAACAGTAGCTGGAAACCAACATGAATACAACCTATTAACAAAACATGCAAAAAGCAACATAAAATATGTAGTCAAATAAGAAACTTTGAATTAGTTACTCACACTGTTGACTTTACTCCAACCTTGCCATGCATGAGTCGAAGTCTTTCCATTTACATAATCTAACATATCACTATCTCAATCATACATATCATGCTTAAACTGTTTCTTACTCTTACTCAACGTCGACCATCTCCCTTGAATTTTTATCTGCATAATTGTAAAGTATATTGATCACATAATAAGTTAACGAAACAAATTGGAATTTTAATAGTAGTTATTACTATGAAACTATAGTCCAATAAAGTTTTATCACGACTATATCTGTTAGGGTAATGAAACGCATGATGACGCATGAGACGACAATATGTCTCCATATGCTGCATGTTGGGTATAATAGGCAATACATTAGTAATTTTCAAATGAGAAGTATAAGTTGTAAACAAGTATATTTAATCACTTACATTACCCTCCAACCACTCAGTTGGAGACAATATTTTCTTAAACCATGCAACATCAGCTGTAAGTAATCACGTGTCCAACCTGTATTACCATAAATTTAAACACCATTATATATATACGAATACTGTTGATGACAAGTAAAGTGAGTGTGCATATTCATACCTCCTGTTACGAGTGTCACATACCCATTCGTTAATTAAACGTAAAGAATCTTGATCTATTTGGCTTTGAAGTCCAAATTCTGACATTTTGGGTTTTTTCGGGCTTTTTATCGTGAGATCAACATACGGGCTCATCACCAACGCCGACCGTTTGCGGTCTCGATTGAACTTGATAGTAAGCTTGGGTGGTCTTGATAGTTGGACGACATCTAGTGAACCAACAGGCATAGAGGGAGAGGATACATCACGTACTATTGATGTAACCAAATCATGGATATTGTTGTCACTTGAATTTAATACCATCACATCATCAACAGTCACACTATTAGATTTATCATTTGCATGTAAGGGAGTTTGATCATATGTCTGCATTCAAATAAAAGTAGTTAATATCAAAGTGTAAAATAATAAATATTAAAATTAACTAAAGTATAAACCAGTATATATTTTACCTTATCAGGAATATTGGAAGTATCAGACATCATAGACTTGCAAATAAGCTCCATTAGTTGTTTAAACCCCTTACGTATTTCATCCTCTACTTTCTTAAAATGTTCATCTTGTCGTGCACTGAAAGCTTTAAGTTGAACTTCAAGATTATCCTTTATTTTCTTGAAATGTTCATTTTGTCGTGCACTGAGAGCTTTCAGTTAAGCTTCAATATTATCCAACCTCTGACTTGAATACTTTTGATTCTCTCGTCTATATACTTTTTTGTCTTCATACAAGAACCACCTTCGTTTGGCATCTCATAACCCCCCTCGAAATGAGTATTATCATCTCTGGAGACATTATCTCTCTTGCCATCATCATCATCATTATTACCAACACACATGTTGTCATCATTTATGTATTCATCCTGAACATCATCATCAAAATATCCACTAGGACTCCCAAACTTGACATCATTTAAAACAATCCAAGAATTCAAACTCTCCCAATATGGCTTCTTTGCTTCATCAGCAGAGGGATTTAGCACTTTGTAGGTAGTGAGCTATATCAAATAAAAATGAACCATTTACATGCGTAAGTCTTAGGAATTTGATAATTGTCAAAATTAAATGGCATAAATTAGTTATTACTTACATCCATTTTATCAAATAAATTTTTCTGTAAAGAATCATATCCAAGAATCCCTGTGCATATCCAATTAAGGATTCGAGGGGTAGAACTATTGACCCTTGTTGCATGTCTAAGCGTCGACCACATTGGTATTGCTTCAATTGCCCACACCTCAAAAAGGAAACAAATAAGAAATATTAATAGATAGACAAGAAATAAGGTTTAAGAATTTAGTATACTTAAAAAAATGTAACATGTTATATTAACCTGAAAAGTTATCACAAAGCCATATAAATTGACTTTACTCCCTTTGCCTTTTCCTTTCATGGAAGAATCAAACACATCATTCAAATAATTAGATAGATACTTATACGACCTATGATATATGTATGACCCCTAAGGAAACTTATTAAAAGCATCTAAGTCATCCACCAATTGCAAAGCCCAATACTGAATGACATTACGCTTATCCATTCCAAATAAAATCATTTCCAAAAAAAGCACCAAAGCTAACTTCACCATATCCGTGTCACTAATATTTTGATTAGCCCACAGCCTCGTTTTAAACCAATCGATCACCATTGCTACTGATACTTTATTCATACCAAAGTACTTCTGTCGTAGCCTCTGATTATTTAGATGAGATTCTTCCGTTTCAAACTTAGAATCATCTCCAAACTGAAGTCCGGTCACTAAACAAAACTCCACTGAGCTATACTTTATCAAGTCATTTCCAACATGAAATCACATAGTATCTGTTAACTGGTTATCATGTTAGATATGACACTCCCTCAAAAGAATATGAGGACAAAAATGCCCAGAAAATACCATTTCATTAACATCAAGAAAATGACCAAAACAAGTATCCTTAAAAAGTTCGAGCTGATCGGTAGTAAGAGAAGATTTTATCAATTGTATGCTTTCCTAATTACTGTAGCTGCTAACTCGTCTTGATTCTCGAGCTGTGTTCTTTATTTTTAGTAATTTGTTAAACTTTGTTTTAGCCATTTACACCTACCATAGAAAAAAATAAAACGTAAAAATACATGATGGTTAGGGAAATTAAAACATCACCTAAAAATACAAAACAATGTTGTTACAAAACAACACAATAATGCTGTTAACAGCACAAAACAACATTAACAATGCTGTTTATAGCACAAAACAACACAATAAGGTTGTTACAAAGCAACATAACAATGCTGTTACAAAATAGCACACCAAAACCATCAATCGCAATGTTGTTAACAGTGCATTAATGTTGTTACAAAATAGCACACCAGTGCACATAAACGCAACAGTCATGTGCTCCAAGCTTGTTAAAAAAAAAAAACAGAATTTTGCGTGCAGCCAATGCAAGTGCACTATAATTAAAAAAAAAAAAAAACAGATTTCAGCACTCGATAATCGATGTTTTTACAATCTATAAACTGATTTTAATTAATGTTCTTATCCTTCAACATAGTTACAAACAAATTAAAACATCACGTAAAAATTAAAACATAACGTAAAAATACAGAACAACAGCACATTGATGTTTCAAAACAGCATAAAAATGCTGTTAACAGCAATGTTTATTTCTGTTAACAGCACAAAACAGTATTAACAATACTGTTACAACACCAAACAGCACAAATCAGCATTAACAATGTTGTTAACAACACAAAACAACATAACAATGCTGTTACAAAACAGTACAATAATGTTGTTAACAGTACAAAACAGCATTAACAATGCTGTTTACAGTACAAAACAACATTAACAATGCACAAAACAGCATTAACAATGCTATTTACAGTACAAAACAGCATTAACAATGCACAAAACAGCACAAAACAGCATTAACAATGCTATTAACAGCACAAAACAGCACAAATCAGCATTAACAATGTTGTTTATGGTACAAAACAGCACATTAACAATGCATAAAACAACACAAAACAGCATTAACAATGTTGTTAACAGCACAAAATAGCACAAATCAGTATTAATAATGTTGTTAACAGCACATAGCACAAAACAACATAACAATTCCATAACAAAACAGCACAAATCAGCATTAACAATGTTGTTAACAGCACACAGCACAAAACAACATAACAATTCCATAACAAAACAGCACAATAATGTTGTTAACAGCATAAAACAGCATTAACAATGTTGTTTACAGCACAAAACAGTACAAATCAGCATTAACAATGTTGCTAATAGTACACAACACAAAAACAATTCCACAACAAAACAGCACAATAATGTTGTTAACAGCATTAACAATGCTGTTTACAAAACAAAACAGCATTAACAATGATGTTAACAGGACAACCACATTAATTATCAAAACTTCATAAGAAGTCCAAAAAGAACCAAGCTCCTCCATAGTGGGACACAAATAGAGAGAGACACAGAGAGAGAGAGAAGAGCAGAACTTAAAAAACCCTACACAAACAATCAAAACTAACACAAAAAACAAACTATCAAAACCTAAAAAACCCCACACAAACAATCAAAACTAACACAAAAAACAAACTATCAAAACCTCTAAAGCCCCTACATAAACAATCCAAACACACCACAAATCATTCAACAAAAACCCATAATACTGAGTGGAAGAACTGCACATTCGTCATGTTATACTCTCTTCGAATATAAACAGAAACAATTATCATATTTACTTGAGATCAACTTAATAGTTGATATTTTTTCTTTTTTTCTTTTTTTTTTTCTTTAAAGAAAGATGTTGGATTATTCGGGCCATGGGTCAGATCCACTCAAAATTATCCAAACCCAGGCCTAAAATCCAAGTAATATTTGGATTACATTAATTGACTGCTTGAGTAGTTACATTACAGTTATATTGTAGCTACTCTTCGCAGTTCACTCATATTTAAATGGGAGAGTGGATGGTTGTGTTTGAGTATAACTATGAATATCAAACCAACACAGATACGTTTGACACTAAGATAAAAAAACATAGAATTAAGAAAAGTGAGAAAACAAACAAGATAAGGGGCAAGACGTCTACACACTGAATTGAGGGTTTGGATTTGTATTTGGTGATCAAACTCCAACCAAATTGAACAACACAGGATCAAGAGACAACCGAGTTAATTTTTCATTTTATATTTGCTTCTATTTTTAATATACGGTATGTATATACGTTTCTATTAACAAAAGAACATTACCCTAAAGTAATTATATACACAAATATAAAGTGATGTACTCATTTGTATTTTGCAAGTGAAAAATTGTAATATATATATATATATATATAGAAAGAGCACCCCACTCCTTACTAGAAGTGAACAATTATTTTCTTTGATCAGCGGATAGTAATAATAACCAATAATAGGATATCAATAGATAATAAACTATACATTCATTGAAATATAATACCACTTAGTTAGAAATTATTAAAAAGTAAGACATGAAACCAAAAAAGCTAGTAAACCAACCCAAAAAAAAAAAAAAAATGAAACCAAAATTCTTATGAAAAAATGGAAGTTGAGTTTACCTGATCGTGGTCATCATTCTTTGATTGAGAGAGAAGAAGAAAGCCAACCTTCTGAAGAGGAATGTTAGCAGTGATGGAGACTGTCCTGACTGTGCTGAAGAGTTGGAATCAGGCTGTCATTGTCTGTTGTACTGTTAAGCAGCTCAGCAGGTTTGGGATTGTGTTGGGGAAGGCAGGGGGATTACAAGCAGTAATTTGTTTAGATCGGGGAATTGTTTCTCTGTTGAATGAAGGTTTCTTAATTCAAAAAAAAAAAAAAAGAAGAAGAAAGAGAAGAAGAAAGGGAGAGACGAGAGGGTTGCATAGAAAGAAAAAGATACAAAGATGCAAAGAAAGAGAAAGTGAGAGAGAGTTGTTGAAACGTGAGCCAACTACAAACTATTCTTATTAACAGATTTACTTATTTTATCTGTTCTCTTCTTAATTGCTTTTGGGATAAGTAAGTGTTTATGATAATTAGAGGCTCCTACCTTACTTAAAACAAACATCGCTATCACATTATATAGTGAGGATTTGTATTGTAACTAATTGGTTATGTTTTATAATGTGAATTGATTGAAACAAATGCACAAATCCAATACCACTAAAACTCTAATTTTATTTTTTTCAAAATTATTATGGAAAAAAAAAATAGCTGTCAAACTTTTACAATTCTATTTTCATTTTTTTTTATTTAAACCACTATTACGCTGCTATCCATAACTCTAGGCCAACCAATTTATTGCCGATTAGTGTCATGTCGTGAAGAAATAATTGATATCCAAAACAAACGAATGATTCATTACTAACTTACTATAAATGAATGGTTAGGAACAACTAATATTCTCGCCTTGTTTAAATTATTAGCATGTCAAGGTAATGCTTAGCTACAATGCAGCTAAAAGTTTTCCAACTCAATTATTGTGTTGACTACTTGAATCACTCCGTTTAAGAATTTGATTATGTTGATACCATTGTTTTGGGTTTAAAAAATGTTCTAAAATGCATCTGATATATGACGCAATGTCTCATTCTTTGGAGTCTATAATAGACAGTATATTCTTAAAATGTATCTAGGATGGATGACATATGTGGTATTTGATTTTTTGTCAATCAATATTTGTGAATTGATTTCACAAAAAAATATTAATGTATTGACTTTTTATATGGTATATATATATTTTTTATAAGAGTTAAAAGGAATGTGAGTTTTGAAACTAGCATACATCATAAAATTATAATGAATGTTTTTAGTACATTGTGTTTGCAAACTATTTTTTTTTTTTTCGTTTGCATACAAAGATCATAATTTGCATCAATTGTTCGCAAATTGTTGTTTGTGAGTAGCTAGGTTGTTGGATATCCCAGATTGGACAAGATTATAGTCCAATCCTGTTGCCAATCCTTTGTTTTGCACTTATTAGGAATGGACAAAATGCAATCCCTATAGTTACACAAAACAAATTTGTCCATGTGGAAATTACCAGAAAGACCCATCTAAAAAGGGTCAATTTTGTTTTTACCCACTATTTCAAAAAAATTATTTTTAACCCCTCAAACAAATTAATTTCATTATATACCAAAATTACCCCTTAAGACCCTTGTCCTAGTGGAAATTACAAGAAAGACCCATCTAAAAAGGATCAATTTTGTTCTTACCTACTATTTCAAAAAAAATATTTTTAACCCCTCAAACAAATTAATTTCATTATATACCAAAATTACCCCTTAAGACCCCCGCACATTTTTACCCATAAACCCTCAACTATTAAAATTTGATTAAAAGACCGAAGTATAAAATTAAGGCCCTGTATATATATACATATATTTTTTTTTCTTGAAAAATAGATGGAAAACACTTCCATCACTTAGCAAAAGGTTGTTCTCATCGTTTTTTTCTAAGACCCGAACCTGATCACGACCTGATGAGGCACATCCACTTTCTCTGGCCATTGTCCCGATGTTTCCGACATTCCTAAAGGATCTCCTACTACCGACGAACTTCCACATCTTGCGAATGTGCGATTTCCATTTGAAATGCTATAGTTTTTTATTTTGATTTGTGATTTTGAAATGTTTGTTGTGTTATGGATATTGGGTTATGATTATTAAGTTTAGAATAAGTTGAATTTAATTATGTTTGGTAGGATTTGGGTTGAAAATGGCCAATTCCGACGATAGCAATGTCGTCGGCATCGTTTCAATCTTTGAGATCAATTTTTTAGATCAGTTTTTCACGATTGTTTTCCTTAGAAGGGAATAACCAAAGTGAAAAATTGAAATATAATACCACTTAGTTAGAAATTATTAAAAAGTAAGACATGAAACCAAAGAAGTTAGTAATCCAACCCAAAAAAAAAAAAAAAAAAAACCAAAATTCTTATGAAAAAATGGAAGTTGAGTCTACCTGATCGTGGTTATCATTCTTTGATTGAGAGAGAAGAAGAAAGCCAACCTTTCGAAGAGGAATGTTAGCAGTGATGGAGATTGTCTTAGCTGTGCTAAAGAGTTGGAATCAGGCTGTCATTGTCTGTTGTACTGTCAAGCAGCTCAGTAGGTTTGGGATTGTGATGGGGAAGGCAGGGAGATTACAAGCAGTAATTTGTTTAGATCGGGGAATTGTTTCTCTGTTGACTGAAGGTTTTATAGTTCCAAAAAAAAAAAAAAAGAAAAAAGAAAAGAAGAAAGGGAGAGAGGAGAGGGTTGCATAGAAAGAACAAGATACAGAGATGCAAAGAAAGAGAAAGTGAAAGAGAGTTGTTGAAACGTGAGACAACTACAAACTATTCTTATTAATAGATTTACTTATTTTATCTGTTCTATTCTTAATTGCTTTTGGGATAAGTAGGTGTTTATGATAATTAGAGGCTCCTACCTTACTTAAAATAAACATTGCTATCACATTATATAGTGATGATTTGTATTGTAATTAATTGGTTATGTTCTATAATGTGAATTGATTGAAACAAATGCACAAATCCAATACCACTAAAACTCTAATTTTATTTTTTTCAAAATTATTATGTAAAAAAAAAAAAATTGTTGTCAAACTTTTACAATTCTATTTTAATTTTTTTTTTTATTTAAAACACTATTACGTTGTTATCTATAACTCTAGGCCAACTAATTTATTGCTGATTAGTGTCATCTCGTGAAGAAATAATTGATATCCAAGACAAACGAAAGATTTATTACTAACTTACTATAAATGAATGGTTAGGTACAACTAATATTCTCGCCTTGTTTAAATTATTAGCATGTCAAGATAATGCTTAGCTACAATGCAGCTAAGAGTTTTCCAACTCAATTATTGTGTTGACTACTTGAATCACTACATTTAAGAATTCGATTATGTTGATGCCATTGTTTCGGGTTTAAAAAATGTTCTAAAATGCATCTGATATACGACGCAATGTCTCATTCTTTGGAGTCTATAATAGACAGTATATTCTTAAAATGTATCTAGGATGGATGGCATATGTGGTATTTGATTTTTTTCAATCAATATTTGTGCATTGATTTCAAAAAAAAAAAAAATTGTGTATTGACTTTTTATATGGTATATATTTTTTTTCTAAGAGCTAAAAGGAATGTGAGTTTTGAAACTAGCATACATCATAAAATTATAATGAATGTTTTTAGTACATTGTGTTTGCAAACTATTTTTTTTTTCGTTTGCATACAAAGATCAAAATTTACATCAATTGTTCGCAAAACTGTTGTTTGTCAGTAGTTGGGCTGTTTGATATCCCGGATTGGACAAGATTATTGTCCAATCTTGTTGCCAATCCTTTATTTTGCACCTATTAGGAATGGACAAAATGCTATACCTACAGTTGCACAAAACAAATTTGTCCTAGTGGAAATTACCAAAAAGACCCATCTAAAAAGGGTCAATTTTGTTTTTAACCACTATTTCAAAAAAATTATTTTTAACCCCTCAAACAAATTAATTTCATTATATACACAAATTACCCCTTAAGACCCCTACACATTTTTACCCAAAAACCGTCAACTGTTAAAATTTGATTAAAAGACCGAAATATAAAATTAAGGCCCTGTATATATACAAATATATATTTTTTTTCTTGAAAAATAGATGGAAAACACTTCCATCACTGAGCAAAAGGTTGTTCTCATCGTTTTTTCTAAGACCCGAACCTGATCACGAGCTGATGAGACACATCCACTTTTTTTGGCCATTCTCTCGATGTTTCCGACCTTCCCAAGGGATCTCATACTGCCGATGAACTTCCACATCTTGTGAAGGTGCGATTTCCATTTGAAATGCTGTAGTTTTTTATTTTGATTTGTGATTTTGAAATGTTTGTTGTGTTATAGATATTGGGTTATAATTATTAAGTTTAGAATATGTTGAATTTGATTATGTTTGGCAGGATTTGGGTTGAAAATGGCCAATTTCGACGATAGCAATGTCGTCGGCATCGTTTCGGTCTTTGAGATCGATGTTTTAGATCGATTTTTCACAATTGTTTTCGTTAGAAGTGAATAACCAAAGTGAAAAACCGAAATATAATACCACTTAGTTAGAAATTATTAAAAAGTAAGACATGAAACCAAAGAAGTTAGTAAACCAACCCAAAAAAAAAAAAAAAAAAAAAAAGAAACCAAAATTCTTATGAAAAAATGGAAGTTGAGTTTACCTGATTGTGGTCATCATTCTTTGATTGAGAGAGAAGAAGAAAGCTAACCTTTCGAAGAGGAATGTTAATAGTGATGGAGACTGTCTTGGCTGTGCTGAAGAGTTGGAATCAGACTGTCATTGTCTGTTATACTGTTAAGCAGCTCAGTAGGCTTGGGATTGTGTTGGGGAAGGTAGGGGGATTACAAGCAGTAATTTGTTTTTCTCTGTTGATTGAAGGTTTCTTAATTCAAAAAAAAAAAAAAAAAAGAAGAAGAAAAGAAAGGGGAGAGGGGAGGGTTGCATAGAAAGAACAAGATACAGAGATGCAAAGAAAAAGAAAGTGAGAGAGAGTTGTTGAAACGTGAGACAACTACAAACTATTCTTATTAATAGATTTACTTATTTTATCTGTTCTCTTCTTAATTGCTTTTGGGATAAGTAGGTGTTTATGATAATTATAGGCTCCTACCTTACTTAAAACAAACATTGCTATCACATTATATAATGAGGATTTGTATTGTAACTAATTGGTTATATTTTATAATGTGAATTGATTGAAACAAATGCACAAATCCAATACCACTAAAACTCTAATTTTATTTTTTTCAAAATTATTATGTAAAAAAAAAAAAAATTGTTGTCAAACTTTTACAATTCTATTTTCATTTTCTTTTTTATTTAAAATACTATTACGTTGTTATCCATAACCCTAGGCCAACTAATTTATTGCCGATTAGTGTCATGTCATGAAGAAATAATTGATATCCAAGACAAACGAAAGATTTATTACTAACTTACTATAAATGAATGGTTAGGTACAACTAATATTCTCACCTTGTTTAAATTATTAGCATGTCAAGGTAATGCTTAGCTACAATGCAGCTAAGAGTTTTGCAAGTCAATTATTGTGTTGACTACTTGAATCACTACATTTAAGAATTCGATTATGTTGATACCATTGTTTCGGGTTTAAAAAATGTTCTAAAATGTATCTGATATACGACGCAATGTCTCATTCTTTGGAGTCTATAATAGTCAGTTTATTCTTAAAATGTATCTAGGATGGATGGCATATGTGGTATTTGATTTTTTTTTCAATCAATATTTGTGCATTTATTTCAAAAACAAATATTTGTGTATTGACTTTTTATATGGTATATATATTTTTTTCCTAAGAGCTAAAAGGAATGTGAGTTTTGAAACTAGCATACATCATAAAATTATAATGAATGTTTTTAGTTCATTGTGTTTGCAAACTATTTTTTTTTTTTTCGTTTGCATACAAAGATCAAAATTTGCATCAATTGTTCGCAAATTGTTGTTTGTGAGTAGCTTGGTTGTTTGATAACCCAGCTTGGACAAGATTATAGTCCAATCTTGTTGCCAATCCTTTGTTTTGCACCTATTAGGATTGGACAAAATGCAATCCCTACAGTTGCACAAAACAAATTTGTACTAGTGGAAATTACTAGAAAGATCTATCTAAAAAGTGTCAATTTTGTTTTTACCCACTATTTCAAAAAAATTATTTTTAACCTCTCAAACAAATTAATTTCATTATATACCCAAATTACCCCTTAAGACCTCTGCACATTTTTACCCATAAACCCTCAACTGTTAAAATTTTATTAAAAGACCGAAATGTAAAATTACGGCCCTGTATATATATACATATATATATTTTTTGTTTTTCTTGAAAAATCGATGGAAAACACTTCCATCACTGAGCAAAAGGTTATTCTCATCGTTTTTTCTAAGACCCGAACCTGATCACGACTTAATGAGGCACATCCATTTTTTCTAGCCATTCTCCCGATGTTTCTGACCTTCCCAAAGGATCTCCTACTGCTGACGAACTTCCACATCTTGCGAAGGTGCGATTTCCATTTGAAATGCTGTAGTTTTTTATTTTGATATGTGATTTTGAAATGTTTGTTGTATTATGGATATTGGGTTATGATTATTAAGTTTAGAATAGGTTGAATTTGATTGTGTTTGATAGGATTTGGGTTGAAAATGGCCAATTCCGATGATAGCAATGTCGTCAGCATTGTTTCGGTTTTTGAGATCGATTTTTTAGATCAATTTTTCTCTATTGTTCTCCTTAGAAGTGAATAACCAAAGTGAAAAACTGAAATATAATACCACTTAGTTAGAAATTATTAAAAAGTAAGACATGAAACCAAAGAAGCTTGTAAACCAACCCAAAAAAAAAAAAAAAATGAAACCAAAATTCTTATGAAAAAATGGAAGTTGAGTTTACCTGTCGTGGTCGTCATTCTTTGATTGAGAGAGAAGAAGAAAGCCAACCTTCTGAAGAGGAATGTTAGTAGTGATAGAGACTGTCTTGGCTGTGTTGAAGAGTTGGAATCAGGCTGTTATTGTCTGTTGTACTGTCAAGCAGCTCAGTAGGTTTGGGATTGTGTTGGGGAAGGCAGGGGGATTATAAGTAGTAATTTGTTTAGATCGAGGAATTATTTCTCTGTTGAATGAAGGTTTCTTAGTTCAAAAAAAAAAAAGAAGAAAGAGAAGAAGAAAGGGAGAGACGAGAGGGTTGCATAGAAAGAATAAGATACAGAGATGCAAAGAAAGAGAAAGTGAGAGAGAGTTGTTGAAACGTGAGCCAACTACAAACTATTCTTATTAATAGATTTACTTATTTTATCTGTTCTATTCTTAATTGCTTTTGGGATAAGTAGGTGTTTATGATAATTAGAGGCTCCTACCTTAAAATAAACATTGCTGTCACATTATATAGTGAGGATTTGTATTGTAATTAATTGGTTATGTTCTATAATGTGAATTGATTGAAACAAATGCACAAATTGAATACCACTAATACTCTAATTTTATTTTTTTCAAAATTATTATGTAAAAAAAAAAAAAAAAATTGCTGTCAAACTTTTACAATTCTATTTTAATTTTTTTTTTATTTAAACCACTATTACGTTGTTATCCATAACTCTAGGCCAACCAATTTATTGCCGATTAGTGTCATGTCGTGGAGAAATAATTTATATCCAAGACAAACAAAAGATTTATTACTAACTTACTATAAATGAATGGTTAGGTACAACTAATATTCTCGCCTGCTTAGCTTATTAGCATGTCAAGGTAATGCTTAGCTACAATGCAGCTAAGAGTTTTGCAAGTCAATTATTGTGTTGACTACTTGAATCACTACGTTTAAGAATTCGATTATGTTGATACCATTGTTTCGGGTTTAAAAAATGTTCTAAAATGCATATGATATACGACGCAATGTCTCATTCTTTGGAGTCTATAATAGACAGTATATTCTTAAAATGTATCTAGGATGGATGGCATATGTGGTATTTGATTTTTTTTCAATCAATATTTGTGCATTGATTTAAAAAATATATATATTTGTGTATTGACTTTTTATATGATATATATTTTTTTTGCTAAGAGCTAAAAGGATTGTGAGTTTTGAAACTAGCATACATCATAAAATTATAATGAATGTTTTTAGTACATTGTGTTTGCAAACTATTTTTTTTTTTTTCGTTTGCATACAAAGATCATAATTTGCATCAATTGTTCGCAAACTGTTGTTTGTGAGTAGTTAAGGTGTTTGATATCCCGGATTGGACAAGATTATAGTCCAATCTTGTTGCCAATCCTTTGTTTAGCACCTATTAGGATTGGACAAAATGCAATCCCTACAGTTGCACAAAACAAATTTGTCCTAATGGAAATTATCAGAAAGACCCATCTAAAAAGGGTCAATTTTGTTTTCACCCACTATTTCAAAAAAATTATTTTTAACCCCTCAAACAAATTAATTTCATTATATACCCAAATTACCCCTTAAGACCCCTGCACTTTTTTACCCATAAACCCTCAACTGTTAAAATTTGATTAAAAGGTCGAAATGTAAAATTACAGCCCTAAATATATATACATATATGTTGTTTTTCTTGAAAAATCGATGGAAAACACTTCCATCACTGAGCAAAAGGTTATTCTCATCGTTTTTTCTAAGACCCGAACCTGATCACGACCTGATGAGGCACATCCACTTTTTCTGGCCATTCTCCCGATGTTTCCAACCTTCCCAAAGGATCTTCTACTGCCGACAAACTTCCACATCTTGCGAAGGTGCGATTTCCATTTGAAATGCTGTAGTTTTTTATTTTGATTTGTCATTTTGAAATGTTTGTTGTGTTATGGATATTGGGTTATGATTATTAAGTTTAGAATAGGTTGAATTTGATTTTGTTTTGTAGGATTTTGGTTGAAAATGGCCAATTCCGACGATAGCAGTGTCATTGGCATCGTTTCGGTTTTTGAGATCGATTTTTTAAATCAGTTTTTCATTTCGGTTTTTTACGGTTGTTTTCCTTAGAAGTGAATAACCAAAGTGAAAAATTGAAATGAAAAACCGATCCATTACATTTATCGATTTTTCAAATACTGTAAAAAATCAATTCGGTTTTCAACATCCTTACTAATCTTCTTGGCTGTTTTTCTTTCCTACAGATGGATTTCAGCTATAAATATAGTTCACAAACAATTGACAAGCATACGAGCGGGAATACACACATCGGTCAAAGGGTGCTTAATAAAATAATTGTTGTTCTCATTAGAAGAAATCTGTACGACCCGCTTATAGAAGAATGCTCGTTCAGACATATTTTGAAGATTACTAAGAATACAACTACTACTTCCGTGTTTTTATGGGTTCTTGCCAAAGAGGTGGAGGTCACTGGTGGACGCCGTGATGAAATGTGGTTTGAAATCGGGGGGAGAACATATAGGTTTGGGAAATAGGAGTTTTTGTTGATGATAGGACTTCCTTTTAGGGAATCAACTGCGAAATCTTTAATACATTGCCAAATGACCAAAACAGTCTCCTATGGCGAATGTTTAATTAAGTGTCACCGAATGTGAGCCAGTTAGCCATGTTTCTTAAGACAAGAAGTCATATAAGCCGTCAAGACCGTGCAAGCGAGGATCCAATAAATGATGAAGACCTTTTGAAGTTAGTGAATGTAGGGATCGCTTTCCATCTCTTCATAGGACAGGATGACAGAGCCACCATTGGTACATTTATATGGATCATAGTTGAGAATACAGAGACATGGAACTCATTCCCTTAGAGCACATTATGCTATAGTGTCCTGTTATACTATTTCGGGATGGTAATTAATGAAGAGCGGATCAAAAAACTACCGAAAACCATTAATATTTATGGCTATGTCTTGGCATTTCAGGTATAATTAATACCTTCAATATTTATTGATTCCTTCTATTACGGTTAATATATACGGTTATATGTATGCTTTTTGTTTAATTAATTTTGCATTATATATTATATGACCATTACTAACTATATGTACTTTTTTTGTTTAATCATTTTTATATTATAGTGGTGGTTAGTGGAGCTATTCCTTGTGTTAAGAGAGAAGATATCAAAAAGAAAGTAACTCGTATTTGCAAAATAATCTGCTAAGATGTAAGAGACGATCACTAAGAGAACACCGTAAAAAGCCTTGATGATTTCCCCTCCCCCTCTCCCAGTAAGTGGCGAACACAACCTAAATTGGTTTCAATTATTTGTTTGTTATAACTATCATTATTTATATTAGGTATATCATTGTAATATAACTATATATATTTATATAATGCAGATAGTTGGTATTGCGCAAACCCTTGAGTCTACTGATGTCGAAAGGGACATGGATTATTGGAAATCTTTTAATCTAAATCATATGATTGATGAAAATGTACATAGAGTTGGCGTCGAAGGGAGTGAGGGTGGTGATCATGATGATGATGATTACGATGATGGTGTAGAGGGTGATGATGATTATTAGGTAGAGGGTGGAAGAGGTGATGATAAGGTAGAGGATGATGATGAGGTGGAAGGTGACGATGATCCGAATGAAGACATTTGAAGCGTGCAATCTGAATCAAATGATATCTTATCAAAGTTTCGGACAAAAAAAGCATATGATGTATGGAACATACATTCTAAGGTACTAATATTATGTTTATATGATTATTTAGTGAATTTCCATTATAGTAAATGTAAAAGATGTGGACATGTTGTGTAGTAGTACAAAGTGTGACAGAAAGACAGAGTCTCTAAACATGATAGATGATGCGTAATTTAAATATATAGGTTTAATTTCCCTAGATACTCAAAAAACAAGGGAGACTCTGTCAAAATTTTTTACAATTGTGTGCACTATGTAAAATGATATATATATATATATATGATTCTATTCTATAGGTGAAACGGTTGTTTGAGTATACTGTGGATTTACAAAAGATAACCCATAAGAAGTTAAGTAGGATGGATATGAGGCAAAAGGCAACCTTAAAGATTGTAAGAGAGTTGGATAGGAGGCTGAGATGGGTGGAAGAGCATTTAAAAATTTCTAGGTCTTCGGTTGGTGGGCATGATCTAGATGACGACAACGAAAATGATAACGATCGGATCTTTGTCCGAGATAAGCACATGTATTGCCCGTAACCACCACCACCATAACCACAACATCAGGATGAGGGGGTCCGTCAGTCACTTATCAATGTAGGCTAGTCAGCCATCCATTAAGAGGAGTAGGAGGTTGTTCAGTCACAAGGTGTCCACCAGTCACCTCATCAATAGGAGGAGCAAGAGGTCCTTCAGTCAAAAGGTGTCCACCAGTCACTCCATTAGTAGGAGGAACAGGAGGTCCACCACTCCCAAAAGAACTCAGGAGGTATATCAGATGCAGAGGCTGAACGTGATCATGACTAGGTAGACATTTTATATCTAGTGTATTGTAGTCTGACATATAATTGTAAATATCTAATTCACATTTTTCATTTGCTTACAGTTGTAGGATAAGGGCATCCAGGAACGAGGCAAATGAAAGACCAAGCCAACAGCACCTCTATGGACACCATACACGAATCCTGGGAACGAAGGATTTTAAATCCTTAGTCGCTCAGCTCACATTTTTATAGCCAGGCACAGACCTGCAAGCAGCATCTCATACTCTGCTTTATTGTTGGTTGCCTGAAAACCAAATCTTAGTGCACCAAGGATTTTGTGCCCTTCTAGGCTAATCAATAAGATTCTAGCTCCAGTTTTATACTTACTAGATGACCCATCAATATATAGCTCCTAAGTCGGACCTTCAAAAGATTCAGCTTCTTCATTTACAGGCCCTGTAAATTTTACAATGAAGTCTATCAAAGCTTGGGCCTTAATTGTCGTCCTTGACTTAAACTCGATATCAAACTGTGCGAGCTCTACAACCCACTTGAGTAACCGACTTGAGGTATCTGACTTCTGGAGAACTTGTTTCAGCGGATATTGGGTGAAGACTTCAATTTTATGAGCTTGAAAATAGGGGTACAGCTTCCTCGATGCAACTACCAGGCAGTAGGCAAGCTCATCCATCTGCGAGTACCTAGTTTTAGCATCAAATAGCCTTTTTCTTACATAATATACAGAAAGCTACGTCTTCTCCTCTTCTTTCACCAAAGCAGTGCTCAAAGCATGTTGAGATACCTTCAAGTATAAAATGAGCTTCTCTTATTCTTTAGGCTTGGAAAGGAGTGGAGCTCGGCCCATGTATTCCTTCAACTGTTGGAAAGCCATCTCGTACTGTTCAGTCCATTCGAAGTTCTTTGCCTTCTTCAACACATCGAAAAAAGGAATGCACTTGTCTGTTGCCTTCGAAATGAACCTACTAAAGGCATTGACCTGGCCATTGAGGCTTTACACGTCCTTGACCTGAGTAGGGGACCTCATATCAATCAACGTCGTAATCTTCTTAGGATTGGCATCAATGCCTCTGTTATTTACCATGAAACCAAAGAATTTTCCAGAGGCTACTCCGAATGCGCACTTATGCGGGTTCAACTTCATCTAGTAGCTCCTCAGAATCTGTAATATTTTCTCCAGGTCGTGCATATAGTCATCCATTTGTTTGGATTTCATCGACATATCATCCACATACACTTCCATGGTTTTCCCAATCTGCTCCTCAAACATCATGTTGACTAGGTGTTGATAGGTCGCTCCAACGTTCTTTAGTCTGAAGGGCATCACTTTGTAGCAATACAGGCCGTGGTCGGTAATGAATGAGGTGTGCTCTTCATTCTTGGGGTTCATTGGGATCTGGTTGTAGCTCGAATATACATTCATAAAGCTTAGAAGCTGATGACTAGTTGTTGCATCCACGGGCTGATCTATTTTTGGTAGAGGGAAACTATTCTTTGGGCATGCCTTGTTCAGATCTGTGAAGTCAATGTAAGTTCTCCACTTTCCATTCTTCTTCTTCACCAATATAAGATTGACAACCCATGTCGGGTAGTAAGCTTCGTGGATAAACCTTTTTGCCAACAGCTTATCTACCTCTTCTTTCAATATGAGATAACGCTCCCCTATCATAGGTCTTCTTTTCTGGCAAACTGGTTTGTGGTAGGGATCAATTGTTTAATCTGTGTGACATAACCTTGAGATCTATTCCCACAATATCTTCATGGTTCCAAGCAAACACATCTAAGTTCACCTTGAAGAATTCTGCAAGCTAGACTTTTGTTTCTGAAGTCAAGTCTCGCCCTAGCTTGAGGCAACTTTCAGCATCTACCTCACTGACTGGGACATCTTCAAACTCTTCAACAGGCCCAGTCGCTCTGTCCGTATCCACCTCTCGTGGGTCCAGGTCGTGACTTGCTCCTTTTTCGCTCATGGCTCATGGCTTGCCCCCTGAAACCACGTTCATCTTCTTTCCTCTAACATCCATCTTCACAGCATCTTCATAGCAGCGTCTAGCTAAGTGCTGCTCTCCCCTAACACATCCTATCCCGTTGGGGGTTGGGAATTTGATTGTGAGGATCCTAATAGAGGTGACTACATCTAGATCATTCATCGCAATTCTTCTCAACACCACATTATAAGCTGATGGGCAATCGATGATCAAAAAGTCTGTCGGCACAGTAGCTTGACGACCTAATTCCCTAAGTGTGAGTGGCAGTCTGATTTGGCCCACTAATGTAACAGTATCTCCAACAAAGCCGTAAAGAGGCTCCAGAGAAGGCTTCAACTGTTCTGTTTCTAGCCCCATTTGGTCAAAGCAGCCCTTGTACATAACATTGACCGAAATCCTTATGTCGATCATAATTCATCGCACCTCCACATTGCTGATCTTCGCTCGGATGACAAATGCATCATTGTGATGCCAGCATACACCTTTAGCATCTTTCTTGGTGAACATAATGTCATCCGAGGTCATATTTGCTTTATTTACAGGTCTCTCCAGTCCGCTATGACTTACGAGCAAGGCATGATTTGTTTCCTGAACATGCCATTCATACGACCTGTTTGACATACCTACGATATGAAAGCCACCATGAATAGTAAAAATTGTTCTTATCGTAGGTTCATGTTCCTATTCAAGAGCTCGCTGGGGCGGCTGCTGTGCTAGCTGTTGTTGTGAGGTCGTTGTCGTTAAGGTCGCGAGTCTGCTGGTCTCACCTCATGATCTCTTAGGCGACCTCTTTTAATCAATCTTTTAATGGCATCCTTTAAAGCCCAGTATTCTGAAATATTGTGCCCGACCTCTTTGTGATAAGCACAAAACTTGCTCCTATCTCTCTGCTCAATAGGGGCTCTTAAAGGATGGGGCTTTCAAAAGTTCTCCTTGTTTCTCTCCATTGCAAATATTCTATCTAGTGAATCTGATAAGATGCTATAACTGTCATAATGACCCTGACACTAAAGTCGCTCATTTCTGAGCTCTCTTTTGGTCTTTTTAATGATCTGATTGCTTAAGCTACTGCTTCAACCTTCGCCTTCGTTCCTACCATTGCTCCTCTTTTTTGGCTAGTTAGAACTACCTGTTTCATTATTTTAATTAGACTTTTTAAGACTGAAGGTCTCCTCCCACCTAATCTTCTTCACAGCTCGCTCATAAAATTCTTCCAAGTCCCTCACTGAAGACTTGTAAATACTCTCATACAATTTCCCATCTTTACGAAGCTCGACAGAAATTGCAATTAAGACACTCTCGTCTGATGGGTTCTCCACATTAGTGACCTCACACTTAAACCTGGTGATATAATCCTTTAATGATTCATTCTGACGCTGGAAAATAGTGGCCAGATGATATGATGGTGCGAGCTGCCTCCTCAAAGCCCTGTATTGGTTGACAAACTTCTGTTGGCAATCCTCATAACTTTCTATACTGTGAGCTTGGAGATTTTTGAACTAAGTCTTTGGAATGTCCCCAAGGGTGGCTAGGAAGACGCGACACTTTACCAGCGAGTTGTTCGTTTGAAGATCTATCTGGACATTGAATGCATCTAGGTGGTCATAGGGATCACTGTCTCTATTGTATTACGGAATGCTGGGGACCTTAAATCTAAGAAAGAGAGGTTGCGTCTCGATCTCCCTGGTAAAAGGAGTCTTCTCTACATAATGGTTGCGCTGGTCTGGGGCGCCAGGTCGCGCTTCGAGCTACTGAACCCTCTGAATAAGCTCTTCTATTTGTGGATCTTGGGGCCTTTGTCCCCTTTTGTGCTCACGACCTAGGAAGTGGTGATCTAGCGCATATCTTTGATTTTCCTTGAATGAGCCGCCAATCTGGCGCGACCCTACATGTCGTTGATCATATACCTCATCTTCTTCATACCAAGAAACGACTCGGATTCGATCATGTCTAGTCTCCATGTGGCGGCTTCCATCCTGACTAACTCTTATTCTCAAGCTTACAGGATGCGTAACTTCTCTCTCTTCGCAAGCTTGGTAACCTCCAGCTCTAGGACGTGAGTTAGAAGAGCAAGCTGAACCGGTAAGTCGCGACACCTCCCTTAATGATCTTTTTCATACTTGCACTCCCTCTTCAGGTTGCGGATATGCTTATCTCAGAACAATAGCCTTAAGTCTAAGCACACCCTGTGCTTGGGCCTATGCCAGCGCCCTTACTGCATTTGCAAATTGCCGGACCGTATTCTCTAATACCTCCTGCCTTTGATGCCACGCTTGTAGCCCTTTAGCTGTTGGGGCGATTAGTACTAGTTGTCGAGAAGGTAGGGGAGGCATGCCCATAGCAGCGCTGATTACCAGGACATGAGATGTGCTTGCTGTGAGCATGGGTGCATCCTTAATTGGCTAAATATTATTTTGCTGACTCATTTGACTTTTTGGTTGGTTAGCCTCCGCATCTAAACGTCTGGTTGTTCTCACTTTTGCCATTGTTGTTGTTCGAAAATTTCAGAGAGAATTGCAATCTGGGCCCTTCCTCTAGCTCCAAAATGTCAACGGTGAAATCTGATCAACCAACAGTTCAAAACCCAATACCTACAATTAATGAAAAACAATGTAAAGAAAAAAGAAAGGAAAAGTAACAACAATGTATATACAGTGAATTTTATGTGGTTTGACAATGGTGCCTACGTCTATGACTGATCATCTAATAATTTCTACAAAGTAACAGTATATTATTTTCTCTGTGTATATGTTACAATGAGTTTCAGCCCTTATTTATAGGGAGGAGCATGTACAGTTTGAATATAAATAAAACAGGAAAGAATCATGCATTAATTACACTTCCAAATTAGTTTGCACCAAATCAGGAGTCGATTGTGTAAAATCAAGGATCAAATCTGTTAATGTTTGAATTTGAATTTATTTCCAACTTTGGTGGCAGAATCATGGTTGATTTAGGTTATTGCCTTTTCTGAAAGATTTCCTTGGCGAGCTGTTCAATTTGCAAACTAGTTACTGACTTGAGCGACCTTGAGCTGAGCCTTGCTCTGACCAATGAGTTGTGTATAGAACGAACTGAATAATGCTGGCCAGCAACCTGAAAGCAATAGTGGCAATGCGAGCTCGTTCCTGTAAGCTGAAGAGCTCGTTCGGGTTAGGTGTTGGTGAACCGGGCCCTCAACCTGTTGGGTCGCTTCATTGGATCCACTTGATGGGCTTTTACCAACCCATTTACACAATCAGAAAAATACCCACAACATGCGTTTAATCCAAACTATATGTTTGTTGCTATGTAATTATACTGATCTCACTAATTCATGAGTGATATGATGCAGGATTTTGATCCAACGGACATTTGGAAAAGTGTTGCTGACAAAGTTGCGCGTACAATGGTTAGGTTTGTTAAACAGGTATTGGATTCTAATTTATTAGTTTACTTCCATAAATAACAAGTAGATTCATTCTTTCAATTTTTGTTAAATATTCATTTATACAATTGTGTAATATTTAGGAAGACGGTTCATTGGTGATGGTGCCATGCTTGGAATCCAAAAGTGAGGATGAAGCAGAACAACATAATCACACAAAGGATGAGACAGGTCCTGAACCAGAGCAACATAATCTCACAGAAAGGATGAGACAGATCATGAACCTCAAAAGTCTGACGTAGAGACAAAGCGAGTAAGTGATACAAAAATTTTTCATTGTGTTAGATGGATCTATTAATTTGGTAACCAAATTAATGTCAAGTTCATGAATTCTTAGCATACAATTCACATACATGTACACACACAGATTTTCAAAATTCAAGTGCTGTTAAGATAGACATGTATATGCAAAAATATTCATGTTTAATTAGGGACTGATGTTTAGCACTGACTGGCACATTTGATTTAATTGTTTGTTGGTGAACAAATTAGGAAGAACAAGGTGAGTCATCTGCAGAGCATATACGGGATTTTGATGATTATTTTAATGAAAAACTTAGTAAATCAGATGGTAAAATTTTGATATAGTAGTAAAAATAGAAGAGTTGACAAGAAAGCTAGACAAATTCAAACGGAAACGAGACAGAATGAAGCATGCATGATGCAGGGAGAATTCCAGATAAGGAAGGCTTGCTCTGAAAATTAAGAGCAGTTAGGGTGGGTCAGATATGGTTCTAGCAGACCATTTATATTCCATTAGTTACAGTGTTGAAATTGTAACACATACAATGTTGTAATTCTTAACTACAAAAATCTTCTTTAGGTTTGAAACACATGTCACAGACCTATTTAAACTACTTGGGTCATGCATCCCTCCATACGTCTGTGAACTTAGTTTAGTACAACTATTATATGTGTACACTACTATTACAACTGTTACACTGCTGCTGCATGACTAGTAAACTGCAAGTAATTGTACAATTACAGCCAGTAGAAGTGTAGAACCAGTAAATTACAGCTAAGAAACTGTTAATTTTTACATTAATGCGGCTTAATATAATCCAAGTCAATTGGGTGAAAATCTGGTGCTAGCTGGTGATCGAATGTTCATTGTTGCGCTCTTTCAGCAGCGTATGATGCTAAGCTTGGGAGACAAGAAAAGAGCCATAAGGATCCTTGAAAAGCTTCCAAAACATGATTTGAATACATCAAAACTACCTATGAAAACAAAAGTAACAGAATAAAATATAAGATTTTCCTTATAATTTTACACTATTTTATAAAAAATACTATATTTCAAAGGGTAAATTTTAGTTTCATCTCTACATTTTAGGAAAGTGTCAAAATTTTAATTATGTTATGAAAATGTATCAAATCTTCCTAAAAGTTTCAAAAAAATATCAAATAAGTCATTCCCATCAGTTAACTGACAGTCAAACTAAATATTAACTATAATTAATAGAGGTATTTTGGACATTCTATAATTTAATTAAAAGATGAAAAAATTAAATAAAAAAAGACATGTATCGATCAATGGATGGTGGAATAATAAAAATATAAAATAAACAAAAAAAGTAAAAATAAAAATTTTGACAAATTAAAAAGGAAAAAGAAAAGAGACACTGAACGAACCCAAGCTTGGGTTCATTCAATTCCTAGGTTTGTTCATCTTTGAACAAACCCATGTCACCTAGGTTTGTATCTCAATTTACTTGATAACTAGAAGGACATATCAAAATTACACTCTATCAATATGACCTCATATGAAGTGGGAAGGTATTCAATCGACTTCAGTTTGCACTAAGGTTTATTGTATATGAAGTATTTAACCAATGTATTGCTCTTAAAATAATGGTAGACATTCAATATTTTTATCTAATTTTTTCATCAAATCTTATATGACAATTGATATATCATTAAATGTTTTAGTTTGAGATTGACAATATAGTTGACATGGAAATATATCAATAGTTACATGAAGAGTGTTGGATATATACCATTATTATCTTTTCACTCAACTAAACTACCATTAAAGTTAAATAGGAATTTAGTGGATGGCAATAAAATAATAATAATTAAATAAAGATTTCAAATATTTAATAGAAAATAAATAAATACTGAAATACTTTCATCACTGCGGGTGAAACACACTGCAACATAGAACCGCCGCTGCAGCTGCCAGTGCAGCTAGTTTTGTCTGTACAAAGACATCATAAACAAAAATGGCGCAAGAAGAAGAGATGGTAACACCAGGAGATGTGGTGTTGGGGAGATCGACGGAAGTCAAACCAGGGAAGGGCGCTGACGTGGCCAAACACAACGGCTTGGTCTACGCTTCCCTCCCTCGTCTCCTCCGCACTCTATCTCCGCCCCCTGACTCTCCCAACCAGGTTCCCCTTTTTATTTTTCAAATTGCAGTTTTATACACTCTCATTGCATATGTATAAGAATACTAGACTGAATCGATAATTTTGGGGGTGAATTTTGATTTGAATGATTTTTTTTCTGTTGATTTTAGGGTTACGGGTTTACATAATCAGATTCTTTGAATGTTTAATGCTATTTACAATTCTTTATTATTGTTTTCATTGGTTGCTGAGAAAATGAACAATTTTGAGTATTTTTGGGATAGTTGTTTGGTTGTCAAGAAAATTTAGGAGAACAATACTGTTTTTAAGTTTCATTTTCGTAGCAAGTGATTGTGTTGTGTTTTAGATATCGAAATCGTGGACAATCAATGATTCTGATATGTGATTGTAGTTTGCTTATGGCTGGAAACATGACCAAGTTTAGGTTGTGCTTTGGGAGAATAACTAGAGTTTAATAATGTAGATTGCCACTTAATCATCAATAAACAAGTTGCATATCTAAGATTCTAACATTTATTTTCGTTTGGTTTTGGCGGTAGTTGAACGGGTGTTGAACATGTGTGATGAATTGTGATATGGTTACTTGCACTGTTCGGTTGAGCTTTCCATTTTCGATAAACGATAAAAAATTGAAGCATAGAAATCATGGAATGTTTTCTGTGCGGTATCAAAACTGAACATTAGGCTCTGGGAAGGTGGTAATTTATAACAACTGATGTGTGGAAGGAAACTTTGAAGTCATGAAAATTTTTGTCTGCTTCTGCTACTATATGTTGTTGCCTTTTATGGTTAATCTGATTTTATTATAATTGTTTACAGAGGCCAACTGTGGAAGTAACTGGCCACAAGGCTCATGGTGCTGTTCCAGAGCCTGGTTCTGTTGTCATAGCCTGAGTAAGGTTTTCATTAATTCTTATTTATCTGTTCAACTTGGTATGCTTATTAGGGCTGTCAATGCTAATGTCTTTCCAGTTACTTGATAATTGTGCATATTATAAGGACAATCGCTTTCTTAAATTTGCTAAGTCTGTTGAGTAAATAATTTCTTTGGTTGTATTGAGTATTGTTGAGACATAAATCTCATCTTATTTTTGTGATTATGATAGGTTACTAAATGATGGCCAGGATGGCGTCAGCTGATATTGTGTGTGTTGGCTCCAAATCTGTGAAAGAGAACTGGTATAATCAGGTATATAATAATCTTTTTCATTTACTAATTAATGAGTAGGGATCTATCTATCATCTATATGTTAAGTTACAAAATTTGCACAAACAAGCTGAATTCTAGTCTTTTTAGAATTATGCGCTGTCTTGTTGTCCACTTATTCATTCTCTATAGAGGCTTACACTTGTTGGGAGCGTTGAATTAGACAGTCAATGTACAATTAGCTATCCTGGATAATATATATATATATATATATATATATTAACCTTAATTGGGTGCTGGGTGCACTGCGATTTTCATTCACCTTCTCGTCGAGGTGAGATTTCTTGGGACTAGAGGACATAGGATGTGTAAAGACTCAAAAACTATTTATCATAACAGGCAGCAAGATGTTGGAGCAACTGAGATAAACAAACTGGATATGCACTTGTCATTTCGCCCTGATGACATCGTCAGAGCTCTGGTGGTATACTTATGCTTTATGTCCTCCCGTCTTGTTTTTGTGACAATTTTAATATCGTCTAATGGTAATGCTAGTTGACAGGATTTTGCAAGCAGATAAAAAATAAAACTAAACAATTTGGTTTTGGGTGGTGGAGTGGGGTTTCTGTTACTGATTTGCTTAAATAATTATACGACACTTCCAATTTGCTAGTCGAGTTCAAAATATTGATTGAAGCCACAGTATAACAAGTTACAAGTACCTCTGTTGACACTTTTGCATCTTGTAAAATGACACTAAATAGACAGTCTCATTGTCATGACAATTAGAGGATCATGGACATAGAAGATCTGGAGGGACATAGTGAGTGGTGTCCTGGTGATCTTGACATGATTCTGTTAATATTACAATTGGTATCAAACACTTTTGCCATATGTGTGTTGGAGTTGGAGGCAGAATATTAATTACTTTACTTTTGTTTCGATGTTTGTAATAATAATCTCTTATTGGAGGATTTGTTTGGTTTTTTTTTTGTTTTATTATTTTACATAATTGTTTATTACAGTTATTTATTAGCAATTCGTCTTAATAATAATTAGTTGTACCTAACATTCGACTTTTAAATTCTTTTGTGCTAACTATAACAAAAACACAAATCCTTAACACAACCCCTTTGTTAAGTTGTCTCTTGGAGATGCACGGGCTTATTTTCTATCCACCGCAAAAAATGAACTGGGTGTTCTATCAGCTGAGAGTATGGCAGGTAAGGTTTTTATTGTACTTCAGGACTTGATTTAAATACTATTTGTGTTTCTTGCTAGCAGATGTAGTGGATTTTGGAAGTGCACTAATTGTTATTTGCATTCATATAACATATTTTAGTGAAATAGATCAACCTAAAGAACCAAGCATGATTAGAATAACATAAGACCGTTGTGACAAACTTTAGTTAAGAACTCACAAGACATTGTTGTAAAGTTGAATCTGTTACTATTATTAAGCCTGTAAATGGATTTTCCTTCTCTCACTGATCTAATTAGACCTGTGGCCAGCCTGTGGTATTAAGCAGAGTCATCATGATCTAATGTTGAATAAAAATGTCTTCTTTTTAAAAAAAAAAAAAAATTAAAATCAACTCCTGAATATAATTTATCTTTAAAAATATAAAAATATTACTTGTAAATGACAATATATATTAGAAGATAAATTTAGTTTTAGTCCAAATAAAAAAAAAAAAAATCATTTTTCTCAAAAAGAAAAGTGAATTATTTTTAATTCCACAAATTTCAATAGTTTTTAATCCTATTTCAGCCTTTTTGACCTTGAACGTAAAATGTTTTGAAGTCTCTGTGAAATGTTTTTACTTTGCAAGAGTGTTTCATCAAATGTTTTCACTTGAAAATATTTCATATGGGTGAAAATATTTCAAATTCAGTATTAAAACGAATTTTTTTCTTTTTTTCTTTTTTGAGATCATTTTTAATAACCCTATTATATATTTATATAATCAATCAACCAAACAAGTTATCATCTGTCACCTTTAGACAAGTGGACAGAACTGCATCCAATGGTTAATAATACTCATCTTATCCGAAAATCTATTATTGGGTTCCCTTATAATAATTCTTATAGTCCTCCAAAAATAAAATAAAAACATATAAAAAGCTTGCAATTAATTTCCAAAACTGTTTTAAAAAAAATAAAAAAAATCAGAGCTGCTACACTAAACACCAGAAATGGCTTCTTTTCTTCTTCTTCTTCCTCAACCATTCACCAGTCTATTTCCCTCTTCCTCTCCAACCCTTTTCTTCCACAAAAATCCCCACCATGTCCCTTCTTTCAAACTCACCAGAATAACCACTCTTTCAAACCCAAAGCCTCTCCCATTTGCTCTCACTGAGTCAGACTCTCCCAACTCCCTCCAATCCCCACAAACCCTCCTCCAACAACTCACCGTAAGTCCCCACATTGCATATGCACACTTTGTCTCAGCAAAATCTTTTCTTTTTTTTTTTTTTTTTTTTCTAAATAATGTTTTTTGATGTTTTGAATGCAGGACTGTTTTGATCTTCCCTGGAATTACTCTGCAAAGCTACCTCGTGATCTTCGGTTAGATGTAATTTTTTATGTTTTCTCGCTTTTTTAAGGCTAATGTTTTTATGTTTGATTGATATGTGTTGATTGGCAGTTTATACTAGTATTGAGAAAGTGATGGTCTTTTTTGTTTGTGTTGTTGTGTTTTAGCTAAATGATGCTGCTTTTGATCTCTCTAATGGGCCGGTTCTCGATGAGGTTAGTTGTTTTTTCTGCTGATAATTGCTTACAAAATGATGTTTGTTAGTGTTGTTCCTTGTCTATTTTATTGTTTTTCAATATAAGTAAAGCCAGGATTTCTGGTGAAAAAGATCATGCAAAATTATATATGATTTTGTTGTAATTGTGATTAGGATGATAAATTCTAGCCTAGCCAATCACTGATTTGACTTTTCTCCATATTTGGTACTCTTTGACATTCATAACCTTTCCCGTGGGCTGAGTGAGTTCTTGTATTTGCTAAGCTTGACGGAGATGCTACAATGAGGGGATAAATAAAATTAGTACTAAATTTGAAGTCTAAGTTGGGTACATAAATAGTTTACACCGTTCAGCTATATGTTGAGATTTAACAAAATAGCAGAAGATAAGGGTAAAGGAAGAGTTGGTTGGAGAAAATGAGTGCGATATGTGGCTAATACTCAAGCAGAATTCTGATTGGCATCTGTGTGTGATTAAGTCTCCAAGAGATTAATCTGGGATTTAGTAGAGAGTTTGTCAGAAATTTGGTCGCGCTAATGCAGTAATGTTGAATTTGCCTCTCCAGTGCTTATACTGTATATATACATAATGACATCTTTCTTTATGGTAAATAAGGTAGATATTCCATGAAATGAAGCCCATAAGTTGAAGTAAAAAAATCTTAATAGTCCAGCAATTGAATTTTCAGTCAGACACAACTAATGGTAGTCACCAGAACATCATACAAACTCGTAATAAATGACAACATCTTTGTACGAATGGATGTATTCTGAATGTTGGCACTTGGACATATAAACATAAAAAAGACTATTTATTCCATTATCCTCATAGAAGATACACAATCTCATTATATAATTTGGTCTTCCTGAGCTTTTGCATCAGTTGCACAAAGAATTATAGCTATCCGTTTCGTCAATTGGCTGCCATCTGAATATTATTTTAGACCTTTTTGTATTGTCCAAGGGCTTTTAATCTTTGCTGGACGGAAGTCCCGATGCCATTTATAAGAAACTTTCCTTTCGTAGTGTGGTCAAGAGCTGGGTGACACTGTTAAATCTCTCTCGAGCTTGGGAACTAGCTTAAACAGCAATTTCACGTACTTAGGCTAACAAGCTCCCTGAGTTGGAGAGCTCTTTGACAGACAGTGCTAGATCAGGCAAGGACAAGAGCATATCCAGTTGATGCTTAGATACATTCTAAAGAGTTTGTTCAGAAGCTTGTTTGATGGTTTAGCATTTGGAAAGCGTGCACATACCTTTGTTTTTTAGTTGAAATTAAATCTACAATTATATATAGTGGTGTCATCTAATTTTGGGCTGCCTCAAGCTCTTGTCTTTCTTGTGCCGAGCACAGTTTTGGGCCTTTAAAGCCTCTTGGGGTTTGTATTGGGCTAATCATTTCATGATCGATGGCAGGCCTCAATTCTTCTAACCACCTCCTTTGAGCCTTCTTAAAAGTGGCAAAGCTATCTATTTACTTTCAAAAAAAGCAAATAATTGTGATATAATATTTCAAATTCCGTAGAATATTTGACTATTTGTACTTGCTTACAGGTTTTGACCAAAGCCAATGCGAGAGATTAAAACCTAGTGGAAAGGAAAGAATGCCTTAAGTACAATTTGTTTTGTTGGTATATCTGTTAAGTTTAAACAAACTATGCAAGATCAAGAACCAAAATAATATAAAACAAATATTCTAGAGAAAATTCCAATGAATGGTTAAAGGGAAAAGCTTGAGTTTTAAGGTTAATATAATAAAATTTAAAGAAATCTTTTAAGTATCCTTAATACTTATAAATTATAATTCATGAACAAATAAAAGTCACAAAATGTGTGAACTATTTCGTTTATTCATGAACTTTGTGATACTGATGATCTTAACACTTCATTTCAATTTTTTAATGCTATTTTCTTTTTTTTTTTTTAAACTCATCTCTTTTTAGTGTTACAACAAAATAAATCTATATATATGTTATATAAATGTTAATGTTTGAAAGATATACATATGTCCATTAATCTAAACAGTTATAAAACATGTTAATAGCGAGAGTGTAGTCCAACATATCAAAATGACGGACAGAAAACTTTATTATTGTTATTACAACCGTGATTTAGCCCATCTCATCCTCAAGAGTAGTGTTAAACACAAACCTATGATTTTGTAGGCTCCATCTGAAACAATATAACGGCTTCTCTGGAAAACTCTTTCTCACAATTATTATTCCTGACTTAAAAGCATCCTTCAATATGCCTAACTCAGTTTTTTGTGTCTCTCAATATTTTAGTATAACAATTATCATTCAGAAATTGGTTGTCCAGAACTGATGTAATAGCTTAGACGACAACATTTCTCAACCACCACGCTGCATCCAGATGGCTTCCGGAGGATTTGTTCCAGTAGTCTTTATCTTTTTCTCGATGGCCAATCAGTATCACATGCCTCCAAATAGTTGAAAAAGCCAGACCACAAAGATAGACACTATGATACATAATTATATCTTATTGATGACGTAAATTAAGTATATTTGAGATTGAAAATTTAATTATGGTGTGACATAGACCATTATTAAGCTTAATTTACTAAATTTGTTTATTTAACTAAGCATCGTGATTTCCAAGACGTTAAGTGTGGTAAAAGTGATACATACGGTGCATTAAAAATTAATTTAACATGTTTAAATATATAACAATAATTAATTTAATATAAATAATTTTATTTCTTAAATAAATTCACTAGAATTATATATTAAAAATAATTAAAGGAGCCAACTTATCGAAAGAGTGCGCATGCAGTTTTTTTTATGAGTGGATCAGCGAACCTGCAAACACATGCAACTTGATTCACATGCAACTGACCTTTTTATAAATGCCTTTTTCTTTTTTTTTTTTTTTTTTTTTTTTTAAAAGCGAGAATGACCTAAAAATTATCCACAGGAGGTGGGGAAGACAATTGTATGTTTATATTATTATTTATGATTATTATTATTATTATTATTATATATTAGGGGTGGGGGGTCGAACCCAAGCCCCTTACAATGGAAGGCACGGGGGTTGCTGGTGGCCAACTAGGCGCCATAATTACTAATGACTTTATTTTACTTAAAAAAAATTACTTATGAATTTATTTTTTACTATTTTTTCTAGTTATGAACAATCACAAATTTCAAGAGGACTTGCATCGGAATACAGTTCGAATTTAGAGAAATTGCCCCCTTGAATGTTATAAAATCTGATAACTAAAGTGGAGAAGTCAAGGTTACTCACCATCCAAAAAGAAAATCAAGCATTATGTAGAATATTTGTTGCTTAAACATGTATAAATAGGGTTTCAACTTATTTCTCGGATGCAAATTTCTGTGATACCCTGGTGTTTCAGGCTTTTAGAAATGCAAAATCAACATCCTTTCTAACAAAACAGGGCATAAAATTCACTACCAAGATCTACCATGAAATGAACTATGTTGATTTAAAGACGATTCTAACTTGGACAATCATAAATTCCATTGTGTAGTGTGATCAATTTAAACTCATTTTAATTAAATTATTTAAAAGTGACTTAATATACAATTTTTAAAGGTAAACCAACCGCATTTAATTGGTGCTACTTTACCAATAATTACATATTGATGGTCTTATTTTAATTGTAAAGAAAAATTGTAAGAATTAGTAGCATTAAATTGTACCAACTAATTATTTGGATTGAGTAAAAGATCCAAAAGGAAACATGATTGTTTGATTGAAGTAGAATTTTTTTTATTTGCAGAAGTGACCTAAGTTTAATACCATTTGAAGTTGTATTGGCAGAAATGATGTATATTGAGTTTAATTGCACAGATGTTAAAATATATGGTTTATTTGGGATAATTTTTACTTTTAACTTTTAACGGTAGAAGAAGAAAAGTAAAAGTACAAGCTTTTCAAATAGTGTTTGAATTATACATTCTATAAGAGCTTTTGGATTTAGAGAAATTTTTGAGACTGTTTGGTTAAAATATTAATGAAATCTCTTATAATCATAATATTACTTTTATATCATTCTAGAAAGCTTTTGAATGTGTTTAATTGAAATATTAATATTTCAAATTATCACCCACATATTATATATGTGTGTGTTGTGTGTGTGTTGTATTACATATAATATTGTTAACTTAATTTTTTTTATTTAATTTATTTACCTAAACTTTGACTATTAAAATAAATTAAATAATTAAAAAAATTAAGTTACACATACATTCATCTATAATAATACATATAAATTATGTTAATGGTTTTACATGAAATTGTAATAATAAAGGTAAACATATTATTTATTTAAGCATTATTTTTTTTGCAATTCTATCACGAACAATGCCCATCTCATTTTCGTTAATTGTTAAATTAATATTTAATTCTTTATTTTCTAATACATAATCTTAATTTTCATCATACAATTGAAACTCAACATCTACAATGGTCTTCCTTCTTATGAAATTATGTAAAGTTATTGACGGGGTTTACTATGTTTTGGCCAACAATGAAAGAAATATTCATGTTCTAATAAATATCCATTTTAAGGAAATGATACATTCACATAAATTAATGAAATAATTTAATGGTGAAGACAATGTTCAACAACTACCTTTTGACTTGCTTCTTTACATGTCGAATCAGATCAATGGGTTAGTTCAACTTTACAAAATTAATCGCTACCAATGCAACCCCAACTCCTCTCCTAAGGAAAAAAGAAAACAAACTTCATATGATCTAGGAAAATTGCAAGGAGCAATCATAACTTGGTGGCCTCTTTTCAATAAAATTTTGGACTTAGGATAATGAAGGCTTGAACAAAGAAAGTATGGCAGCCAAATTGATCAAGAATTATACTTTTGTAATATATAATGATTAGCAATACCAATCAGTTCAGAATATGAGTACAGCAAGGGTAAGCTCCTCACGTTGTGTCAATAAGATTGTGAGTTTGAATTATGTTTCATCTAAAAAACTATCAATCCTATAATAATTTATATAAAGAATAAAATTACTTACCTGAGATTTAGGAGGCCCCAATATAAACAATATAAAATCCTTAGGAGATAATTAGGCTGCTCAACGATGCCTAACTCATGTGCTTCATAGTACATCCCGAAATCAAACAAGGTTGTATTTTGAGATTTAGGTTGGCATATTTCTTTCAAAATTGTGTGGGCTGCTGAACTTCTACCAACAGCACCACAATATGAATTACCCCAACCATAGGGTGAAGAAGTATACTTTTTGGAGGCATACGCCCAGCAATCAATATTTTTTGCAATAGCAAATGCGTACCATAAGCCTCCAAATACCTTAAAACACAAAATCACTTGTTAGGACAACTAATTAGTAATTTTACATATATATATAATGATATAAAAAAAAAAAAAAAAAAAGGTACTCATTTGTAAATAATGGTAAGATGTAGAAGAATGTGCGTGCAATAATTTATGAATTATGTAAATAATCAAAACATAGATGGTAATTTAAATTTACATGAGCGACATGACACAAAAGAAGGAGATTGAAAACAACTCTTGCCCATGTAGCTTTAGCAAGTATGGCCGATTTCCTTGCAACTCTTTCATATGATCTATGCAGTAGATAAACTGCAGCCAAGTATTGAAGAAGGAAACCACTCGTTGAATAATAATTTGAACCGTCCGTATATGGCCATACCAGACTCATCACCATCAACAGAAACTACAACATATAGCCAGTTTATTAGAGTCTATTATGTTTGTGATATCAAAACATGCATGAACAAAACAAATGATTGAGCTCTTTCTTTATATAATGTCAAAATTAATGTGAGTTTTCAAACTAATATCAGAAAGATAAAATGGGTTTTTTCACCACCATAATAAAGGATGTGAACTATGGTCTTGGCTTACAAATTATAGTTCACAAACATTGATACTTAAAAAAAATATCTAAAAGTGAATGAATTTTCATTTGAGGCTAAAAATAACTATATTTTATTGCCAAGCAACGGATGATGAATTTTTGAGACTTCCGGATTTGGCCATACAGCACTCATCACCAATAGCAGAGACTACAACATATAGCTAGTTTATTAGAGCCTATCCTACAAATTGTCGTTCACAGATATTGATTTAAAAAAATAATAAAAAAAAAAAATCTACAAGTGACTTATCAGTTGAGCTAGGCCAAAAATAACTTCTTTTTTTTTTTTGTCAAACAAAGGATGATGAAATTGAGTACATATATATATATATATATGTGTGTGTGTGTAAGATGCCAAATCTCAATTTGTACCATTGCCACTATTTATTAAAAAAATAAAAATAAAAATAAAAACTGCAATTTACACGTGGTATAAATTGAGATAAATTCAATTTATATATTATATATATATGAAAATTGATATGTAGACAATATTATAAACCAACAATTTATGGTATAATGTGTTGTGACATTCAACTTGAACTCCAATTCAATCAAAATTATAAATTCTAATGAACTTTTAAGTGCAAAAGTATTGAATACAAAATGAATTTAGGTACATGTAGATCAAATATCATTAGTTCATTAAGTGGTATAAAAATATAAATTTAATTTATGTATGATATAGGAAGGAGGCCAGGGAGAAATATTTAGATTTATTCTATACCGTCAAAAGAAAAAATATATGTATTGAGAGTAGATTTCCACTAAAAAGCAGAAACTTTTTTTAATAAATAAATAACTTGTAACTTATATACATGGGATTTAAATTTGGAAAAAAACAAAACAAAACAACAAAGCAAAACAAGAAGAATCCGATTTTCAATACTTCTGTTTGTATTAAGCATATGTTGTGTGTGCAAGCTATGAAACTATTTTTCCCAAAAAATGAAAGATTAAAATAAAATGTATTGAAAACGATCAAAAAATATATGGATTAATAAAGTTAGTGAAGAAAATCCACATAGAGAAGAAAGGAGGGTATTGCCATGCATGAGCCATTCCTCTCATTATAAGTCAGGTTCTCTTACCTTTTTTCTTTCCAACACATCCCATTCCACTGCAATGGAGTGCTTGTTTCTATCAATGCTAAGTGAGGAAATGACAGCCTGTACCTGTAAATCCCAAACAAACACAATCAACAAAAGTCATGCAATATTTAACAAGTCCAAACTAAGTCTAAACAGAAGATATTTAAAAACGCAATCAACCCAAAAAAAAAAAAACCAAACTAAGTCAACCACATGCATATTTACTTAAAAACGACATATAGATCTAAAAAAGTCATGCACTTACAACCAGCCTTGAGAGTTGAAAGTTCTCGGCGTACCTGAGAAACCCAGATTATTATTATTTTTTTTAAAAAAAAAAAGGTCGATGTTCTGGTGGAGAGAGATAGAGTCGTTTTGGCGGTCGATGTACCTGAGGAACCACAGATCAGAAAACAAAAATCAAAATAAAACAGAGCAATGCGAAATCGAAAAACCCAGAAGAAAAAAATGAAAGAAGAGCAACATTTGAAGATGTACCCTCTTTAGGTTTAGACCTAGTCCGATCTAGGATGAGGCTGGTTGGTCTGATGACTCTGGGGAGATGATGACAACGGTGGGTTGATGCTTTTGTATTCAGTTGAGACTGTGCTACAGAGAAAGAGAAACTGGCGAGACGGAAGCAGAAAGTAGGTTTGGTGTGTTGCTGGTTTTCAAATCAATTATGTCTCTCATATTAAATCCAAATGATCTTGAAAATGACCTCTTTTACCTCTCTGCAACGCGCATGTTACCACCGAACTCTCACCTTACTTTTCTCACACAAAAAGCCTGCTAAATTAATCAGGTTGATGTGCTGCAGTTTGTTTTAATCTCTCTTTTTTTTTTTTTTTTAATTTGTCACACGCGATGTACACACACTTGGATGGAATGGCTAGTAATTCAAAGTGCATGTGATGGTCCTAGGCGACATCATGACCCACTAGTATTCTACTTTTACTTTTTTTATTTTTAATCTCTTTTTTCCTCTTTTTAATCTCCCTTTCTCTTTTTTTCTATTTGGGCTTCTCTTTGTTTGTTTACAAAGACTCCAATCATTCTAGGCTTTGAAGGCTTTCATTTGCTTTTCGATGGATTGATGGAGTGTGTGTACACTTCATTTCCCTTCTCATTTACAGCCCTTGCTTTTCCATCATTTTTATATAATTGTCCACTCTCTCTTTTCCTACGAGAAATTAATGTTCCATAATTCCGACTTGTTGATTTAATCAATTATGTCCCCACCAAATGGATCTGGAAACTAGATATAGAGTGGTAGTTGAATCTAATTAGATGCCCTCTTTAATGGTGGGGTCTGATATTTTGAACATATTCTTTTTAGTTTCTTTATATGTTAGTCTTAGTCACAAAGGTTTTCGAACACTTATCATAGCCGTTTCCAGAAAAGCCAGGAGGCTTAGTTGGAAGCCACCTCTGAACTGTCCCTCAAGTGGTAGGGGATATAAATTTCAACAGCGTTCTTTTCTTGCTACGTGTTTTTATTCTTTCCCCGATAAAAATTAATTGAAGTGAAATACATAAATTTATGATAAAATTTTAAATTGGAAAACAGAAGTTTCTGATACAATAAATGTAGTTGAGAAAAGCAAAAGGAATCTCCCACTTTATCTTATCTCTCAAGTGATAGGCTTAGTCCTTAATAATACCATCATTTATATGAGTAGCCGATATCATGAAATAGAATTTCAAACCGTCCTTTTAAATTGGTGTTGATAGTATCCTGACCTATGAAAGGTGTAAGATAATCAAAAGAAAAAAAATACATTAATTGAAGTTTGTTTGGCAGCTAAAAAAACCGAGTTTTCTTTTAATTGTCAACAATCTTTATTTAGTGGTTAAATTTCCTTGGTGAAAATATAAGGAGATTGCCGCATCAAAAGTTGTAGTAGTGTATGCTCATGTGTTGTCTGCCATGCTTTGAAAGTGGAGCATGGAGCGCTTTGCAGCTCAGTCAAATCAAATCTTCATGCAGAGACAAATGAGAAATGATAGTTTCTGAATTGAAATGGGAATCCAAGAAAGATGTTCATCTACCAGAAAGATGCCAATACTAATTTTATACTTTTCTGTCTTTCCTCTTGATCTTTCATGCATAGTCTCGTGTCTATGCAAATGTTAGCTTTACAAGATCCATCCTTTTTAGTGAATTCAACACAAATTACAAGAGACTTTAATATAAATAAATAATTAAACAAGTCTGTGTTAATTTATTGATGAGGTTTGTAAAATTGAGCGAGAGAGTAAAAAATAATGAAGGCCAATATTTTTGGGTCAGTTTTGGGACTTCTCTCTTTAAACCTTTACTCCATTATTAAAAAAAAAAAACAATTTTTAAATTAAAACAATGATTAGATCATATCTTATCATAAAATAAAATGTTATTCTATTTAAAAAAAGACATCACTGTACTACAATTACTTCTCATTACTTAGAGTCTCTTCAATTATAATTGTAGTGGACCTCCAACGCTCCAACAAGTACCCC